>WEIS01081840.1:49408-114027 GCA_013389965.1 Todus mexicanus
AAAATGGAGCGAGGAAAAAAATGCGAGTAGAGCCGGGCTGGCTGGAAGGCGCCCGGCGGGGCAGGCAGCGGCCGAGGGGGCTCCCGGCGGCGCCGGGGCAGGGCAGGGAGGCAGCGCTCGCCCGGGGAGCCACGTAAGTGCGACCTTTGCCTTCGCCTTCGCCTTTGCCGTGCCGGCGGGGCTGCGCACGGCGGAGGCTCGGTCGGGACCGGAGCAGGGGCAGGGGCAGGGGCCGGAGCGGGGCAGGGACCGAGGGGCAGCGCCGCACACGGACGGGACGGGACGGGACGGGACGGGACGAGCTGCGGCTGCTGGCCGCGCTGTGCTGAGCCGCGCTGAGCCGAGCCGAGCTGTGCTAAGCCGAGCCGAGCCGTGGAATTGGGGAGCGCTTGTCTGCGGGCCGGTCGTGGCGCTGGTGCTGGGCTGTGGGCAGGGCGGAGGCGGCCCGGGCGTTCCCCTCGGGATGTGCGTCCGTCGGGGCTGCTCCGGGACCCACCGGGAAGGGACCGGCGGCGCTCCCGGCACATGGAGCTGCCGCTTGGCAGAGCTGCCCGACACTTACCGCGGGGCGGAGCGGGGGGATAAAATAGTGATAAACCAAGGAAGCTGACTCCAGATCTGTGGGTAGAAAACACGTTAAGCTGCACTTTATTCAGGTGAAGAGGATAACTGATTCTCATGTGGCAAGGCTGATGTTCAAGGCCAACTACGGTGCGAAAAATAGTGGCTAAGGGCGGCTGATGTTTGAGCCTGGGCTGGTGCTGCCTGGGAAAGGGGAGCAGAAGCGCAGCCGGGCCAGCCCCGACGGGCAGGGAGAGACCTGTGGGCGAAAACTGGCTTAGAGGTGCCCAGCGTGTGAGCAGCAGCAAACAGCCTTGTGCTCGCCAAGAGGAAAAAAATAACCACGAAGTGATTTTTTTAGTAGAAATTCTAACAACTTTGCGAGTCAGCTGCAGTTCAGTCATTTGGGATCTATAGACCATGTCTTGGTAATGTTACAAAGAAAACCCCAAACAGTATTGTGCTTTATTTTGAGTCGTCTGAAGAAATGGGAAAGTTGTAGGTACAGCGTGAAGTCGTGCTTGCTTTAGTGCGGCTGTCTTAAATTAAGATAGTTTTCTAAAAATACGTATTTCTGTTTGTACACAAAGTTGGCTAGACCAGTGTGCTTGTGCAGACCATACAGCCAGAAAATGTATACCTATACTAATCCAGAACTTGTAATGTTTTATATGCCAGAACTTGTAATGTTTTATATGCCTTTATGTTCATCGCTTCTCATTAAAAGAATGAGGATGTCACCATGTGATTCATATATATATTTGCTGACAAATTACAGAAATAAAATACATTTGAATAAATAACAAAAAACTTTGCTTCTGTTTCATCTCCGATTTTTATATAAATCTTCAATAATTTTAAAGCAGTAACTGTAATCAGTAATGGTCACAGGAAGAAGCTGTACTTTTTAAGCTGAAGAAAATGACCACATTACATTATCTACAGCATTTTTTTTAAATCTCAGCCCTAAACCATCTAGGGAAATACAGAAGTTTCCAATGAATGCTAAATAATGATTTTCTTTGCCCTCTAATGAAATTTTCAGTCTTCTGTCACCAGATACAACATAAGGAGTGCAAAAAATCCAAACAAAAAGTGTAGCAGCAGTGTGATCAAAGCTTTAAACTTAAACTAATTAAAAAGTCAGTGAGGCATCACAGAATTCCACATACATGTGGCTAAGGTGTGTGCGCAGCTACATAACTTTGGAGAGTTTTTAAATGACATGAAGCCATTTGGGAGTTAGTTTGCATTACTGAAAGACTTTTCAGGATTGATATTTGTTGGATTTGGGGAGCATTGCTAGGAAATCCTTCTTTTGGCTATGGTTTGCAGAGGGACACCACCTTAACTTTTAAATAAGTTCTTCAAGAACTTCGCTCTGTCATCTGGTTGATCAGCTCTTTGCTGTTTTGTGCTGGACTCTGCCTGAGCAAGGACGTGTTCAGTCTCACTGTGTGAACAATCCCATTTGTTCCACGGGGTTTACAGACATGGATTGGGGTATGTGCTCATGTGTGCGGGATCCGGATTTTGGTGGTGAGAGGAAGTTCTTTTTTCGCTAAATTTAGCATTCTGCTTTATGGTGTGTGATTTTGAGTATGTGGCATTACTTTAACGATGGCATTTTTATCTCAACTGATGTGGTGTAAATTCTTAAAAAAAAAAAAAAAAAAGGATGTGGTAGGTGACTGCGGGTTATATTTAAGCAGACACAATAAAGGCCCAATGGGCGAATGGCTGACCCTGCATTGAGCAAGTCACGTTGTTTACATGCAGCTTCAGCCCCGCTTCTTTCCGTATCTGACATCGTACCTTGCACCTCCAGCTGAGAGAAGCAAGCACAGCAGTCCTGCCTAGGGAAGTCTGCAGTCTGCCTGTTAGGAGGGCCTCAAAGGGCGAGGAAGAAAAGCACAGTTACAGCAGAGCACGATGCTTGCAGCAGGCAGGATGGATATTGTCTGGACCCAGGAACCGAGGCTGCACATGTGTCACTTCTTTTGCAGGGTTTCTTTAAGTGCTTGCAGAATTTAAAGGCACGCACCATCCAACAGAGGCCTATCTTGCAATACATTAACCAGATCTTTCTGAGTTGATTAATGGCTTCAGGCTTTTGTTGTTGGATTTTTTATTTTTTTTTTCTACTGTAATACAGCTGGGCCCTGTGCTACAGCAGTAGACAATGGATGAAATCTTGGCTCTCCTGAAGTCAGTCACAGAACTCATTGACTTCATTAGAGCCACATTTTCATCGACTGCGTGGTAATATTTTGTATCAGCCATATGGAAGAGATTTAAAATTGGCTTTAGAAGAAATAGAAATTAACTCTTCTACAAGTAATTTGCATGGGTTGTTACCTGTCTTTTTCTCCAGGTAACACTAAGTGTAAACTGACAAAAAGATAAATAGCTGTGTAACACCTTGATTTCCTGAAACTACAGCATAATTCAACTAAAATATTAATTTAAAATTACCAAGGTTGGATTACTGTATGTAAGACCCCCAGGACTGATCTGGATGATGCAAGGGCGTGGGAAGACATTCAAAGGCGTAACTCCCTATTTCCAGTTCATGACTCTCTTTAGGACCAGGGAGATGTGAAATGGTGTGTCAGTGATGCTTCAACACAAGAGCCAGTAAGTTAAGCAGGAGAAAGTATTAATTCACAGCCCTCACTTTGGCACATTCAGTGTTACTGAATTGTGTTTCCCCTTGATACTTTAAACAGATGCATCGTAATGGACTTATTCGAATCCGATTAAAACCAGAACATCGGGAAGTAAAATTTTGTTAAAAATGGAGAGAGAGAAAAAGAAACTGCTGGACTCCCAGCCATCTTTTTTCACAGACAGTTTTTTCTGATGCATTAGCCTGCCAGACAAAGATGGCACCTATCCAGTGTAAATACTACATTTTCAACATTTGGATGGCTTTTTGAAGAATATTTATCATCCTCTGAGAATGTATACTGTATAAACACTATTATCTGCAATTCCGAGCTTGATTATGGTAGGATGTGACTTTATAATGCAGAAGATATTTAAAGAACTCTGTGTATGGAGTCACTGTAGAATAAAACTTCCTTTCATTTTTTTTTTTATTTACAGTGAAAATGACTTAAGCATAGCATCAGACATTTCTTTTTTCTGGAATGGGGAGAATCTAGACACGATTTTGGAGGAATAACTCCATGTGTAGACAAGATCTGCTGCTACCATTTAGCGCTATAATCTGTTCTGTTCATATCTTAAAGCAGAAAGCCTCACGAGCGTCTTTGGGACCTGATACCCTCATTGGACTAAACTCTTCGCTGTGTATATTCCATTAATATCCCACTGACAATGCCAGATGCTGACAAAACCCCACACTGGAAATAATGATGAAAAGGAGCTGATCCACATCCATAGCAAATATTGGATCTTCTTAGAGAAAGAGCTTGTTCTGAAATTCCCATCTCCGTTTTAAATCTTTACCTTTCTCTTCAAGTGGAAAATGGGCAGTACCTTGAACTGAGCCCAAACAGATTTATTTTTAGTCACTGTTTAAGTAAAAACAACATCGCTGGTTTGCGTAGTCTTATGTAGGGGAGGAGGAGCCACGCCCAGGCATGGCAGTTATATCACAGGCTTAGGCTGGTGTGGATTTACACGGCTGAGCGACATGCCCTGAAACTTCTGTTTACAATGAAAAAACATGACCTATCTTTAAAAATAGCAGCATTACTTAGGACTGTTTTAATATATAACAGATACAGTCCATTAAACTGGAACAAATATAATCCTGAAAATACAACCTTCACGTTTTCCTAGTTGTAGGTAATTTTCCATGCTCATAATCTGCTGTTTTGAAAGAATGTCCTTATTTCCAGACTTCAAACTACACAGCAGCATTTTTGTCTCTTCTTCAGTTTCCCCGCCTTTCCTTCAGTTTGTAGTTCATAATACTTAGTGTCTTGTGTCCTATATTTACCCACCTTCAATAAAATGTTACCAGCTACTGTGTGATTCTCATTTGCAAGTCGCTGCCTGTGGATATCAAAGTGAATAGGTCTGGTAGTACAGTAAAGCCTAGGTCACGGAGCTTCAGTGAAGAGGGAGCCCAACACCCACCTCGCTATAATGATAAAGAAAAAACAAATTGGAGATTTTCATACTGAAAAAATGTAAGAAAATCCATGGCTTTCAAGCTGGTAGAAGTGTTTTACCATGGACCTGAAGGAGACACAGGTCAGTGTGACTGGCTGACTCCTGACTTGTCACCAGAGCTAGAGTGAGTCCCTGCTGGGACAGCCGTGGTTTTCCCGAGCCTGTCCTTGCCCCAGCAGCGCCCTGGCAGGCAGGCAGGCAGCCAGGGGGCAGGCACCAGGACTGCACCAGTTCTTTCTGGCAGAGAATCGGGCCTTATGTTTCCAGCCTTTGTCGCTGCAAAAATAACCTTGCAAATACGAAGCCTGAGTAAACTAAGGAGCTGGCAGGAAGCTTGGAATAATATTTCTGAGAAGTGTGAATTGTGTCCATCAAACGTGATACCTTAGAGGCCCGATAACAATGCATTCAGTGCCCGACAATATTAACTATTAAGTGACAAGCCGTGTCAACACAAGTAGGTGGCTAAACTGTTGCTGCTGCTGGTGGAGTCCATCCATGCGCAGAGGAGATGCAAACTCCTTAGGCATTGCACATTCGGGGGGAAAGGGAATGTCCCAGCTTGGTACCAGTATATCTCATTCCCGTCGCTCTGCTCCCTTGTGTAGCATGATGTACTTTGCTGAATCAGCACTTACTTCGTGTGCCCTGTGCGGGAATCAAAATGGGGAATAAGCAGAGGGGATACAGGTGGATCTGGTACTTTTGTCTTTCACTGAGGAATCTGCCTTATGCCCACATCAGAATAAAGCGATACAGGATGAGGAGGAGTGCTGTGGTAAGCATAAGACTCATAGGTTTAGGAAGGTTAGCAGGAGAAATACAAAATAAGATACTGAGTGACACACTCTTGCTTTGCTCTTATCCTAGTATGAGTAATGGTGAGATCATTAGTCCCACACTTTTTTCTAATAGCAACTGGAATATTTTGTCAGTGGCAATTTGTCTGGGAAGAGAATTTTCTTACTCAATTGTACAGCCAGTTACATCAGGGTACTTGGCAGTCTAGGACAGAAGTGAAGCTGAATCCAAGATATCCTGGTTGTTCTGGGCAGTAAAGTCTCCTTTTCTTGTGTCACTGTTCCTGTAGCAGATGAGCTAAAGAAATGCTGAAAATGCTCTAACTTTTGGACCCTGGGAGCAAGGGCTCGGGATGGATGCAGCCACATGGGCTGGACCCCCTCTGCCACGCTGTGGTTCTGCCTTGCTGAAAACTCTTCATCAGCACCCACAGAAGCACATGCCCTGTGCTTCATGGTAAACATGTTCAGTCCATTAACCAATGAATCATCTTGATTGCTTCAAAGCTCCCATGATTGCAGTGTGAGCAAAGCTGGCAGAATTTTGAAATCAACTTGGAAGGCACATCCCTTCTGTGTGAGTAAACTGTCGTCAGTTCTCTGCTTATTGTTGTTTGGAGTATGCCGCATGTGAAAGCCAGAGCCATCAGAGTAGAACAGCTGAAATATCTCTAATGACATCCAGCACTAGAAAGTGCTTTGAAGTTGTATAGCTGCTATTTCTTCTCTATGACTTCCAAATGCAGAAAAAAAAAAAAAGAAAAGGCACTGTTAAAAGCATGTCAGTCTGTTTCATTGGACAAGAGTTGTCTGTATCATTTCTTCTTGTGATGATATGGAGAGGAGAAAGCAGGGAATTTTGATGGTTATAAACCATGCATTACTTACTTCTGAGACCAAAAAAACTCTACATAGTATTTTCCAAACGTCAATATATTCAGTTTTTTCAAAAAGGGCATTTTTACCTAGTTATGTATGACTTGATGGTATGTCTTGCTGTGATGTGATCACTGGGGGTCTCTGAAGTGCCACCACCATTTTTCACCATCATCCATCCATCCATCCATCCATCCATCCATCCATCCATCCATGAATGACAATCATTTTGAAATCTAACAAAAGTTTGCTGATTTTAATTTATTCCCATTCCTATCAGATCAGTTATCCCTATACAAGACAGGACTATAAAGACTGTGGACTGAGCCTTAATGAACTCACTTCGTAGATCTTGTTAGAACACTGGGGACTGCAAGTTGCCATGCCCCTCTTAGGAGGACCAGTATACTCCTTTGTGATCTGCTTGGCTGGATTTGTGAGCCAGCATAAGAAGATACTACTTTGGATGAGTTTTTAGCTTTCTCAGCTCTGAAGTGTGATGTAAGGACTGGGAGCAGGATCAAACCCCAGGGCTTAGCACACCCCTTTCTGAACGAATTGCTCTGGCCATCGCACACAAGCTCCTCCTGAAATAACACCAACAAATGCTAACACAAGTTAGTCCCTGGAATTGATGTGGACTATGAACACATGATGCTGTGCTCGCTCACATATACTGCATCTGGACCTTGTAACAGTCATGACATTCACTCCATTACTATAATTTAATGAGTGTTTTATTGAGCATTTTAGATTGTGACTTACTCCATGAGAAAAGTTAAGACTATCTGCCACAGGCCAGATTCTGCTTTCTTGACTTAAATAAGCAGGTTCTTCAGTGAACTGCAGGAGGAAAGTTACTCCTCAGCATGAACAGAGCCAGGAGAACATGAAATCCTGCACTTAGTTCTGCAAGCTGGAAAGAACACAGTGTGGCTGTGCACGGCCATTGGTTCCCATCAAACGGCTGGGGTAGGTGCTGGTACATGCATTGCTGTGTCTTGTAGCTGACACAGACGATTTCACTATTTTTACTATTTTATTGTTTCAAAGCACTGAAAGTACTTGGAGAATTTTTTCTAGTACTGCCCCACATTTCCCATTTCTTGTATATGCAAGTGCCAGTTTCTAACACTCCGTATCGGCTAATAAATCACAAATCAAGGGCATATCTGCAAGAACATTTAACAAAATAGTAGGTGGAAAAGAACTACAGATTTCACCTGTTACTCTGTCTACTGACGCAGAGAAGAGAAAGAAAATGAAAACTGCTGACAGTTGTATGCTCACATAAAAAAATACTAAAATACTAAGCTGCTTTCAAGTGTTTCATAATAAAATCATGTCCTAGTAACAGTTTTTGTTTTAATTTTGTGACTTGAATGTATCCAAACAAAAGACACACTATTACCCACTAGCTGTACAAAAGTGCTTTTCTTCCAGACCACCAGCAAGTTGCAGAGTGCTTCTACAAGTTTTACACACACTTTTCTGTAGTCTAGAGCCACACAGACTGTCCATATTTTATATTGCTACTTCTAATATTTGTATTTCACCACTATGGGCTGCAATGTCACACTGCTCTGGTTCTGAACCCACACACCCTCCACGATGCATTTTCTCCCAGTAGTGCTGGAGATGGCCGGTAACACGGAAAAGCTTTCTCAGTGTGGGAAGATGCCAACACGGGAGATTTCAGTGCAAAACTACACAAAAAAGTCCTTACTATTGGCATGTGTTTATCTATGTTTATGTTTCATTAGCAAAGAGGGGAAACTACAATGTAAAGGAAATCTCTACTCAGAGAAGACTTTGGTAGCTTCCTTAACTTCCTTTCTGGATGGCTGGTGTTAGAGGTGGTGTAATTACTGTGCTAAATTGTAGTTGATTACCACTTCAGCCTTACTCCTCTGCACATATTTCTGTCAATAATATATCCAAATAATTGGCAGAGTACAATTTTAGTTGTGTTCTGGAGCTAAATATTATCTGCTTATGAAAGATTCCAGTGATACAGCATTGCTAACCAGAGGTGTGCAGAATGCTTCAGTCAAGTATTTTATTTATCAGAATTTTGCATAAGCAAATACTCTTTTTTAATCCTCCCAAGGGAAATACAACTTTTTTGTTTTCAGATTAATCTTCTTTCTTGTCTTTAGAGTGAATGCTAGAAGATTCATCAAAACACTTTATGATTATGCAGTGTTTCTGAATATCTAATACTGATCTCCGTGAGTTTGCAGTGTATAGCTAGAGTCAAATTTGCCTGAGCTAATTGTTGAGAATTGAAGTGTTGATTATTGTCAGGCTCAAAACCTTAGCACTATCATTAGATGATTGCTTTCTTTTGTCAGTATGTTCCACTACTCAGTATTATAGATAACATTTGCTCAATACATCTGTTTTCATCTTTTTCTGTATATATTCTTCTCTCTGTCCAAATGATGGAGTGACTCAACTCTATGCAGACTTTTCTTCTCTTGGCTCCATTTATATTTGTTTAAATAAGATTCACCTCACATAGACACATAAAAGTTAGGCATGTAGGCAGGCAGACCAGTAGGTCTGCCTAAAAGACCAACCTGTGCTCCCAAAGCAGGAGACCACGGCAGAAGAATGTGGTTTTATTTTCAGCAGTGGTAGCTGCACACACTTAAGCATTGTGAGAGGCAATAAAATTGCGTGCAAAATCTGTCCCAGTATTCCAGCTGTGGTTTTGGCCTGCAGCCTGATTTAATAGGCAAAACGGTTACTGTTTGGAATGGTTTTTATCAGCTACTCATCACTGGAGAAGTGTCACGCAGGTATACACTGCAACCAGGTCTTTAGCAATGCAAGGGAATCAAAGACCAAAAAAAAAAANCCTCTGGTACGAAACTGCAGAAACACAATCACCGTTCCGATTTAAGTTCTGCTCTTTTCCCAGCACAAGAACAATAGCTTCTGGAATGCCCAACATCCCTGGCTGTTTGATTGACTGTACTGAAAGCATAACACACTGAGGCCCTACTTCATAGCTCAGCTGCACTGTCTCATGTCCACTGCTACCTCCTCTCTCTTTTTCCAACTGTTCTATTTAGATTATTCAGGGCAAGTTTTTTCTTTCTATGTTAGCGTGTGAATCACCTGGATCACTCTTGGAGTTGAACAAATAGCAATTAATTAAAAAATAATAAGCTGTCAAGGTTTACTAACATAGCACCAGCCAGTTCTGACAGTGTTACACTGTAGACAAACAGAGCATTGGTTCATTCACAAACACCAAATTAACCTAGGTATTTCAGAAGAAATATTTGGTGAGGATCTATGTTCTTTCCTCATCGTGTCCTGAGTATCTTATTGCTAGACTATGAAACAGTCCATGAGGCACAACAGCTATGAAATGTCGGTTCTTCCAGGATATTTTATGCTTGTCAGGTTGGCAGCAGATTTGTGCCAGTGATGAGACTTGTCTGAGTCACTGAGCATTGCAGGCCTGTTTCTGTTTACCTTGCCAGCCCATTTGCAGCCAGCTGTTCTCCAGCAGGAGACAATGTTAAAGCAAACACACACATGGAAATTGTCCGTAATAATTAAGATCCCAATGCAGCAAGTCACTTAAACACGTACTTAACTTTGTTTAATCAGGTGACTAGTCTAAAGCTTCTCCTGAAATATCTTCTATAGTTGTCCAACCTATTAAAAGCTCAGGTTGATAAAAAAGCAATTATTTTGGTCTTTCATGCATATGTCATCCAATAATGCCCACATAGCTTCAGAGTGGGTGTTTTTCTGCAGCTATATCGGAGGCTCAGAATTTCTTTCATATTTTTGATTCCTCTTTCCTGTTGATTCTTTGACAGTATTATGCCTGCTCAATTCTCAACTTTTTATAATCATCTTCTCACTCTTCATATCTTTAGTTATTTAAAAATGGAATAAGATTATTCATATTAATAAAACTATTACATATCTCTGTACTCAAAGATTCTAGGACTTGTGTGCTTCATGACAATAAATGTGCTTAATAAATGTGTTTGAATATTATCTTCTTGGTCATTATCATTGCTATATAGGACATGAGCATCCCCATATTTTCTTGGTATGCATTACTAGATTAAGAGTTGTTGATATACAGAAATGGGAGTAGATATCTGCAACAACTAATTACTTTTGGAGGAAACCTGGCAATTAGGCAAATTGTAAATCTTGATGTAATTAAAGGTCTTAAGAGACCTGACTTATGAAGTAGACATAGCCAGTCATGGACTCCAACATTTTTTTCTGAGGGAGAACCTTTGTCAGAACTTTCTTACTCCTCTTTGCTTCAGTTTGCTATTTGGCTCTGCCAGGTGAAATACATCAGGGCATGATCTAGTGGCCATGGAGGTGTTGGGTAGAAGGTTAGACTTGATGATCTTAGAGGTCCTTTCCAACCTTAATGATTCTGTGATTCTATATTTCCGTAAAACAGAGCTGTCCCTGTGGAAGAGAGAGGCTTTGGTGGGTTAAGTGGGTAAGGCTCCAAGGATACAGAACATAACTAGCAGCTCTCCCAGAAGGGTGTCACTTGTCAGGGACTCTAGAGTGGAGGTTTGATGCATCTGAGCAAATCTAGCCTGCCTGCAACACGGGCAGGCTCACACTAACTTTGCTGGAGCTTTGAGATAGCACAACCCTGAGCTCTGGGTAGTTTGCTTTTGTCTAATGGGGAGGCAAGCAAAACCATCAGTAGTTTTAGAGGTGGAATTGTCTAAGAAGAAGATACGTAAGAGTATGACCAAGCTTTACTGCAAAGATTTTCCAGCCATTACTGCTCTGGCTAGAAGTTTATCACAAACTTGAGATAAAAAAGCAGATACAACTCTCATGTCAATTTTACACACGTTTCTCCACCATGTTTAACTCTTACACTGCCTGGTACAGAGCATAGACACTGAAAATATTGCTTCTCAGGATCTGAGTACCAAAAACTTCCTCATCACAAAGCTTGCCTCAGACAGCTGTATGTGAGCCAAAACTTCCTGCTTGGTCGTTGGCTTCCGTGCAAACAGAGGAGAGCTGAGCTGCTCCCTTCCCCTCCTCACAGACTCCCCAAACCTACCATGGTGGTCTAAGGAAATACCAGAGGGGACATCTCAGCACCACACTGTGTGCCTTTGTGGAAAAACAGTCCATGTCACCAAAAGGAAGGAAAAAAGGCTCCACAATGGTTACTGCCAAATGCCATTAACCTGCTATCAACAAAAGTCTACATCGTGGCATGACAACAAATCAACGTTACTGTGTATGATGAAGCATAGTGGAGCCATCTGCTCGCAGTGTGTGGCCTGCTTCTCTGGCTGCAAGAGCATCTGAAAAACTTGTCGCGCATTTCTGAATTTCACATCTCTACTACAAATGTTTCCATCTTCATAGTGGTGTGGTGTTCTGCATCCTACGTACCACAGCATTTGCTAATTTTTTATGTCTTTAATGAGTGGTTTTAATCATGCTTGTTGTCCATTTGCAACCACCATTCTTCCCCTCATGACTGGGTGACATGAGATATATTAATGGTGGTAGTTCATAGCTGCAGCAAATCTCAGAGGACCTCAGCCTTCTGAAACATTGCTATCAGAAAAAAGGAAAATGTTGTCCCTTAAAGGGCTCTAACACTGTGAGTTTCCCAAAAGACTCAGTTTGTGACACTTGTATTTAGTTGAAAAGCATTTCAAATGCAAACTCTGTGCTCACTGTGGCTCTCAGACCTATCTTTCCTTGCCCTAAGACCTTTTCACCAGTCTGATTTCCAGTGTGATTTTCCATAATGCAATAGATACTTTGGCAATCACCACATCATCTTTAAAAATAAAAACCGTCACCTGCGAACCAAGGAATGTTTTCCTTTCTAGTCACTACAAAGAACACAAGGCAGTATAGATGGGTGAGAGAGAGAAAATATTTTTGAGTTTTACTGACCTTTGCATTGAGTGTCTGGTGTGGATCTGTGTATCATCTATGACAAAAAGCCTGCTTGCCCCCACTCTCCCTCAGTCCTGGGCTCACCTACGGCTTCTTGCTTTTAACAAGAGATGAGATTTCCAAAGCAGGTGGTGAATAAAAGCATTGTACTAGCAATATGATTTAAATAAAATCCTCAGGATGAGTACCTTCAAGCTCTCCGGCACTCAGATCCAAGCATGGTACTGTGGCAGAAGCCAAGCAGGGCTGGCATAGAACAAAACTCTTACTTTGTATTGAAATGTTGGCTTCATGTTGCAATGAATGAGCTGAATTTAGCATGTAGTTTTCCTTCTTACTGTATTTTATCATTTTTGTGGTAAATATTAACCTCTATCCCTGGGCAGAAGGCAAGTCAGGGCAGAGATCTTGCATGGACCCCACCTCCCTGCAGAGGTTAGCCCACAGTTAACCATTCTGAAGAACTTGTGGACAGTTCTGTGGTGGGATCTCTCCTGATTCAGATGTGATGTAGCCTGTGGAAGGGTGTCTGGGGTATACGGTCCTGAGATGCACAAGGAAGAGAAGGGAGTGCCATAGGAAGGAATTTTCTTCTCAACTCAAGCTGGACCAAGGAACAGGCATGACCCTGTCACAACCCTTGCCTCAGCAATGACAGTCATAGCTGGTATTGTGCTGAAGACGTACACGAGGGTTTTGATGCCACCACGGCGAGTGGGGGAAAGACACAGTTGATGGTTCCTGTGAGGAATGTCAATTCATCCCTCTTCACCCCTCAGAAGAGCTACACTGGGGATGGTGCACAGTTCTGCTGTGGCTCCAGGCTGTCCCACTGCTCAGGCCACTGATCTCACTTTCTGCTTAAAGGAAATCTCCCAGAGGAATGTGAGGGAAATCCCCAGAACTGAGAGTTGAGCAACAGCTAAGAAACTGAGTTTCAATGTTGTGGAGGACATTCCCACATGAAACCTCATTAAAATCACAAAAATCAAATTCTAGACATTAGGAACTCTTAGCCAGCACTTTTAGACACCATGGATGTTTATTATCATGTCCGCATTGTAGGGGTTTTGATAATCTATGATGTATCGTAGATATAGTCACAGAGACTTTACCTACCTGCATTTATCATTCTGGAAAGATCATGTCTATTAATCACAGAGAAAAGCACAGCCTATTGTGTCCCTGACAATTAGAGCTCTCTGCCAGCGGAGCAGACGCAAATGCCAAGATGAACGAAATGTACGATGTCTTTAAAGGGTTTGGAGCTGGGTTGTAGTTGGTTGTTTTTTTCGGAAAATCTTGCACATGCTCTAAGTAGGGTCTTGGATTTTCGTAGTGTTCTGCAAGTGAATCTCAAGCAGCTCTAAATGTCTATGTCCAGGGCAGGGAAGGAAGGACATAGGCCTGTTTCTAGCCAACACAAAAATGTGTTGCAACTCTAAATGGGTTAGGGAGTTCCTCGCATTTAGGAGCTGTGCTTGAGAGAACTCACAAAATGTAAGTTTGGATATACAGGAGCTGACCTGATGCCCCAGCACTATGCACATGGAAGCTGCCCGCTTTCAGAGGTTAGGGAATGACCTGAAGCCAGGCAAGAAACCTTGTTTTAGGCCTGTAAGACTTTTAAAATTTTTTAGCAGTTAGCTGCTCTATGCTGAGATAAAACCAAGTCACTTTAAAAAACAAAAAAACAAAAAAACCCCACTTTTGTAAAATGTGAGTGAGAAAGAGAAACCACAGCAGAAAAAGCAAAGGGAACAAATAAATGGATAAACAGATCATAGATGGGATCAGAGGTTATGCAGGTCATGCTGTGAACCACTTGAATGGACTGGAGACAGGAGACACTTCCAGGCAGGTCTTGCCTGTTTTAAGTCTGTGACCCTTCTGCTAGGCTGGGCTGAGTCTGCCTATTCTCTTTTATCCTGTTTTTAACCACAAAATGAAGCTAAGAAACCTTTCTTGACAAAGGAGTCATTGAAACTTTCCCTTGAAAATGTCTCATTTTGACAAATAAGCATGAGCAAATTATCTAATCAGAAAGTTCCCAGACATCAGAAACAACCTACCCATTTATGCCTGAGCAAGATCAAACCTTCTGGCATTTGGTTATGCATTTTACAATTTGAACTTCATTTTCTCTAGACAAATAATAGTGCAAAATAGGGGGGGTTACTATTTTTTGGTTTTGGCAGAATACGTATGTTATCTATCTCTTACTTAAACAGGGTTGCCAGAGGAAGGTGTCTGAACTTCTTCACCTGGCTTTTCTACCTTCCCAAGTATTAATCTAATTTTTTAAAACAGAACAATTTTTTTCTCAAGTTCACTGTATTTATCCCTTCTGTTGGACTCTTGTAAATTTTTGAGAGCAGATCTCTAGTCTTTGTCTGTGAACCATAGAATCGTAGAATCTTTGAGGTTGGAAAAAACCCTTGGAATCATCAAATCCGACCGTTAACCCTACTCTGCAAAATTCATCCCTAAACCATATCCCCTAATACCTCATCTAAACACCCTTTACACACGTCCAGTTATGGTCCACCTAGTACATAAAACTGTAAAGCACTGATGCAGGGACTATGAATATTGCTCCAGGTTTGTATGATTCCCAGCACAAGGGGGTCAGGGTCACAACTGCCTCTCTCAGGGCTGGGGCAGCTGATGGTACGATCTGGGAGCGGGCACCTGGGAACCCTGACAAGACACGTTTGGAGTACTCCAGGTTCCTGTCAGTGCTGTGCCCTTCAGTTTCCCTTCTGTGGGAAGATGAGAAAAAAGGAGAAGCTGGGGGAAGAAAACCCAAGTACACCTGGGTCTTACCTGCAGGAGGCTCAGAGACCACTGGAGCAGGCACTCCCACCACTCAGTGCAAATTCCAGATGTACTCCTCAGTCTCCTCTTTCAGATACAGCCTAAGGGACTGCTTCAGTGCAGGTAATAATTTATGACAGCAACACATACATCTATAATAACATGTTCATAATATTTAATACATGTTTCAGAGTGTTTCAGTGGCCATAAACAGTACTTTAATTTGTTTCTTTCTTTCCCCGAAAGAAGTTACCTGCTATATGAGAAATCCAAACCAGTGTTTTTCAAGCCCTAGCAAGATACACAGTTCTGCAAACAAGACAAAAATTGTTCCAAATATTTTTCCTATGAACTGATATCTAATTTATTTCTGCCAGCATTCTGAACTCTGAGTGAGCTTGTTGCTGAGACACAGAGCACATTTTGAGACTCTTTGGGTTTTGGACTTTTGTAAGTTTGAAGAGAAATAATGTCTACTCTTAGTTGGTATATATTTCCCCTATATTTATTTTCAAATCAGATGGGTTTTCTGCAGACAGAATTCTTCTTTTCTTTTCCTTTTCTAGAAGGACATATTTATATTTTAATTCGGGAAGGTTGCCATTTGGAGAGTGGACGTCCTAGGAGCAAGGTTGCAGCATGTGTGATCGGGGCAGTTTTGTATATTCTAGCACTGGGTCACGAACAAGAAGTATGGGCATTGACTTTCTTCTGAATAGAGAAGCCATTGATATTCCAGGTCCTGATACAAGGCCTTCTAAAAAGCATTATCCCTGTGTACACTGCTTTCCAGGCAAAAATACCCCCTCTTCTGCACCTGCTCTCACTGCAGCATACCTTTGGAGTGAAGCCACTGACCAGTGCAGTGGCACGAAGGAGGAATTCAGATCCATGGCCCTTATTACCTGGGAGAGGGACAAGTGGTAGCAAGAGAGACCCCATGTTAGGCAAGAAAAGTTCTCACTGGAGCCAGTGCTGCAGAGCAAGGAGCAAGGCATTACAGCAGGAGGGACAGAGGTGGGATGGGTGCACCATAAAGGGAAGGGGAAGATGGAGCTGAACTCTCAGGAGGATCTGACCTCCTGGGATAAATGATGTTAAAAGATGAACTCAGCAGGAGTCTTTTATGATCTTCCTACATGGATGGCATTTCTTGTCAGGAAAGCCTTCTTCCCAGAAAGTGTCTCTTAGAAAAGAAGTACTCCTGATGGGGACAGTTTGCTTCTGGAAAGATGGACTCTAATAGAATGAAACCACAAGTCCATTGGACCAAAGTAGTGCCTAGCTTCTGATTAATATTGTGCACTTGTTTCTGCTACTAACCGTCACAGCTTAGAAAACTTGGTTTTCTAGTCAATTCTCTGAAAATTAGTTAAACACCCAGCCGCTACTTTTCTTCAGGTACTGTTAACATGATTTTTAGGCCAGTTTATGCAAGGAAGCATTTTGTTTTAAGAGGATGACCAAAGTAAGCCTGAGTATGACATTATAGATGAGATCTGAAATCAGTACAGATGTTCCTATTTAGTTAGCATTATTACAGCAGCGTAGACTGGTTTTTTTTTGTTCTGTAATGCTGAACATTTTGCTCTGCACTGTTACTTTACCCATCAACAAATCCTGACCAAACATGATATCACATCAGGACTCGTAATAAGTTTCTGATATTCATTGTTAGGTAGCATAAAATGGGCTGGTTTAAACTGTTTGTTTTGGGGTGAAATTTCTCCCTTCTGACCAGAAAAAATAGAAGGCAAGCTGGCATTAACTGAAGCTTAGGAGTCATTTACAAGCTCTAGTCCTCTTAGTTATTTTTTTTTTATTTAGAGAAATTTACCTTTAAATAAATAATACTCGTGGTAAATTGGGCCCTAGGTAATCCAGAGCCTAAGAAATGTCCTTGGAAAGAGAAGAACTTCTGTATGTCTGAGAAGCGCTTTCAGAAATGTCAAAAGTAGTAATGAAATCTGTGGAAAAAAGCAAATAAATGAAAATTTGTTGGCATTGAATGTGAGTCCACAGCTGTTTTCTGGGACTTGGAGTGTTTGGAGTACTGGAAACAGAGTGCAGCTCTATGCCACTGAAATGAATTGATGTCACCTCAGCACAGGCTGAAACTCAGTCTATTAGGTGGCCTGAGCGAAGTCAGTTGCCATAATTGATGCCGTTTTTAGTTAATAGAAGCTTTGAGAACTACAAAGATAATTAGGGGACTGGGGCATCTCTCTTATGAGGAAAGGCTGAGAGACCTGAGGTTGTTTAGCCTGAAGAAGAGGACTGAAAGGGGATCTTATCAACGCTTACAAATATCTAAAGTGCAGGTGTCAAGAGGATAGGGACAGACTCTTTTCAGTGGTGCCCAGCAACAGGACAAGGGTCAACGGGCACAAACTGGAACACTGGAAGTTCCATCTGAACATGAGGAAAAACTTCTTTCCACTGAGAGTGACAGAGCACTGGAATAGGCTGCCCAGAGAGGTTGTGGGGTTTCGTTCTCAGGAGATACTCAAAATGCACAGGGAATCAACAAATAATTTGCATCCTGAAATATGAAGCTCTTCTTAAGCTGGACAGAGATGGAACTAGCCATACTCCAGAACTGACCCAATACAGTCAGCATCCAAAACTAAAAGCATTAACACAGCGCCTTTGCTTGCCCTTAGCCCAGAGTGACATCATTACAGTAAATTACTTGGTACACACAGAGGTAAGCTGTTGTGTTGGATGTAACAGAGATGCCTTAAAAGGACATATTTAGGAAGTGTGTTATGCAGCCGTGATGCTGACAATGATCAGAATCAGCAAGTGCCATGAAGACCATGTGCCATTGGAAATCAAATAAAGAGTCAACTAGAAATAACTGATTTGAGTCTAAGTTGTTGTATCCTCTGCTGCATAGACCAGACATGGGAATAAGTTACTGGATAGCCAGCCATTATCAACTGCATTTTTGTTGAATAATTACGCATGTAGAAACCCTCTGGGACTCCACCTCACTGCACTCTATGAGTTTTTCATCCTACTGAAACCTTCTTGTCCACATCTTCAACTTTTTGTTTATGTTCTTCCTACACTTCTCTCAAATTTTACTATGAAAGAAGTGTCATCTCTCCTTGTACAGCTGAAGTTTCTCCTCCTTTCTGAAAAACATCAGGAAAGAAGAAGCAGAGATGAGAAAAGCCTCATTCTTGTTTTAATATTAGTAAGAGATTCACATAAGTTACAACAGCATTCCAAATATAGAAAGGACTTTCTATGATACTGTTTTTATAAAGGACATTTGTAAATGTTATGTAAGCTGTACTGATCTGCAATACCTAAACTTTTCATTGCTTTTCGTGGCAGAGGAAAGAAGATATTATAAATATGTAAAATAAGGCACTAGTACATTAACATAAATAACTAATAAATTGTAAAGCTTTGTAGAAAACAGAAAACTACTAATGGAATAATGCTCATTTGTTGATTCCTGGAGCAGACACTGGCCATACATCATGCACCAAAGCAAGTGCTAAGAACACCAGCACATAACGGCATTATTTAAACTTCTTTTATGGGCAAGATTAAATAGTCATCAAAGTAGCCCATACTGAGACTGCTGATTGGTTCCAGCAGCCACTGGTTCTCTTTTCTACTTTTTGTTTGCGTGTAAGAGACTATCACAAGAACTTCAGTGTTTGGGGTTCTCATTAATATTTACATCCTTAAAGCAATACCTTCATGGTAGCTGACCACCAGATTATCAATAATGAAAACTGCCCTTCCAAAAGAATCAGCCCAGAGGTCAAAAGCACAAGATGCAGTGATTCCCTTCTGTCATCCTCCCTCAAGCTTGCCAGACAACCTTAAGAAAGGATTATCATGTGGTCTCTCACTCCATTTCTTTGCTGTTTTCACCAACAGAAGCATCAATAAAATGTATTATAATGGGCAAAAAATGGTGTGGATTCATGGCCCACAGGAACTGAACCAAACCCATCAACTCACTGCATGTAGAGCACTGAAAAGTGACAGGATAAATGACAATTACTTTTGGTCACTCTAGGCTGGCATGGATTTGAATGAAGGAGTAAAGAACACAGGCAAAGGCACATGATGATCAGAGCTCCTGCAGAGGTAGTTAATTCCTGTATTTCCCAAAGTAGGAGTTTGTAAAAACCTCAATTCAAGCATTTTTCCCTGCGTGTTCCTGCATCCCACAGGGTTACTCACATTCTTAAAACTAAGTTGAAATGGAAGCCAAAAGCCTGCGCAAGCCTTCAGAGGTAGGAACACCAGGAACAAAAGGTAACCCACTCTTCTGAGAAGAAAACCTGCTAAATTACGGACATCCAGACAGGGCTTCTGGAAAATCAAGCACTGTAGCTATACTTCGGTACATTCTGCAGCTTTGTATATTTGGCCCATCTTTCGTCACTAAGGAATGAAAATAGCTTAGAGCCAAGTTAAAGGGATGAATTGCAGATTGAAAGTCCTTTGAGTTGGTGACGCTCTTTATGCCAGATCAAAGGAATAATAGAGCTTGATGGAATGGAGATCTCCATATTGTGCCATACACTGAAATTGCTTATGGTTCACCTGACGCAATTTTTTTCTCCCCTTTGGCACTAAATGGACTTCTAAGCTGAAAGTGAATTTTGATATTAAAAAAGCTCTGGCTGTAAAAATGGACAAATTAACAGGAATGAGCATTTTCACACAGGAGAAAATGATTCATTAACTGCTCTTTTGCCATTGTAGAAGAGCCCATTTTTGACTTGTCCTCAGAGAGTCCAAGGATGCTTGTAATACAAGCAACATTTAGAAAAACTTCATTACATAGAGCAAATTCCAGGCTTCAATTTTTCTTCTTGAGAGAGTTCAGTAGTTGCTTCATTCTCTCTCACTCTCTCTCTCTCTGTGTTTATACACAAAATTAGGTTCTAGCAAAGGGAAAGCGCATTTATGCAAAAAGCAATTCATCAACCACTTCTGTGCTCAGAATTCACTGAGGTAATTTAGATACTTTAATGGCAAGGTAGTTTAGGTAAGGTATGCAATAAATGTTTCCCCCAACCCCTCCAAACAGTTAGAGTAATGGAAAATGTGTGCTTTAAATGAATCTTCTCTGTAAAGTAATTCTTGTTTTAATTATTTATCAGTAAGAAAATATGAAATATAATGATACAGCAAACTTCTCTGGAACCTCTTTTCATGTTGAGGGAGCACTCTTACATTAGCCAGAGTTTTATGCTGGCAATAACAAAGAGGATCACATAATGCAGTGCATGGCACTAATCTGTTCCTCGTAACATTAAACGTGCAGTGAGCAACTACCGCTACAAGCAGACCCTTTGGATCTACTATTTGCAATATTTTCACCATGGCCTTGACCTTAGTGATGTCAGGCATATATTACTTCTCCACTATAATTTACTATTGACATCATGGATTAAATTTGTTGTTTCAGCTAATGCAACAGAGCAAGCAAGGTAGATTGTGAAACAAAGCCAGCTGCTGAAATACGAGGGTTGTCAAGTATAAATTTACAAAAGATATTCAGACTGAGTGCAGAAGACAAAAATAAATGGACAGAGAAGCTGTTTTTGACAGACTGCAAAGGGCTAGAGACTTAAACTTGAACATTGTAAATCCAAATGTCACAAAACACTGCTACAGAATGTGAGACATGTCTATTTCTCAGGAATATAAATGGTGATACGAAACCAAACTTTCAAAACTGTGCATTTTTGAAAAGTCTATCACTATCTCCTGATAAGAAATTTAGCGATCTTTTCCTCTTAGCTTTAAAAGTAGGGGAATTCATCATTTAAATTCAGTGACCAATATAACTGTATTTGGGGCAGGTGGATTATAAAAATAGCAAAAAGTAAGCTTCATATCGTTTTCTGGACTTCTAGAAAAAGATATTAAACTGACTGATGTCTTCTCTTGGTGGAATTAAGCCAATCACATCTAATTAGTTCTTATTTGGATATTCATCTAGATAGATGGTACTTTTCAGCTAAGTTATGTGTCTGTGGAAAAATATATATAAATATAAATATATATATAAAAATAAAATACTTTATTATTTCATATGCTATTCACATAAGTCAGGATGGGTTCTCTTGGCATGGATTTACTGTGGTTTCTCAAATGACTTACTACCTCACCACCTGCAGACAGGATGCGATAAAGAAGACATCCATGGAGCAAGGTGGGCAGCAGTGCCTGTGCGTGCCCACTGCTGAGGCCAGGGAGCATTCTGCAATTGCTTCAGCTTCCAAATTTTCAAATCATGAAGCAGGTAACTGAGGCTGAAAAAAAGAGCTGCAGCATGCTGGCCAAAGCCTCCACCTTGGAGAATTTCAGCTCTGTGTTTGACTCAGCAACAAGCATGTGCTTTCTTATTTCTTTACAACTTGAGGGAATAAATCTAACTTGAGGAAATTAAACTCTGACTCCATGACCTAAATAAGTTGTCAGCACAGATTTAAGAGGAACATATCATAGTCATAGGATTATCAATGAAGTAACTGTGGGTTCTACTGGAATATAAACAGAGGGCACCATTTTGGATTAAATGCAGAGACAGGAATGATACCTTTCTGTGTGATATTTGGAATACCTCCAAAAAAACTACATTTTCCAATGCAAATGTAGCTGTGGCCTGACATGGGATAGCTATCTCTAGCAATTGAAGAGCGGAGGATGTGAAATAATGGCTAGCAGAAGCAGGCTTTGTTTCAAAGGGGCTCATGGGTTTTTGTTGTTTGTTTTTCTTCTTCTCAAAAGTGCTCATTTTAAACAAAAATTGGTATGGGTTAAAGCAAGGATTTGACACATGACTAAAGGCAATGTTAAGACGAATGGTCTTTAGCTTTTCCCTATTGTGTCAAAGGTTCTGTGGGAAATGATCAATGTAGGCCAGACCCAGAGAGATTCCACGCACCACTGGCTGCAAACACCTCTCTGGAGCAGCTCAGATACACTGTGCTGCAAGAGGCAAGAGCAACAGCATGCCGCATGAGCTTAGCATTAATTTTGATTCATTTTGCAGATCAAGCATGAAATGCCTTTTGTAGTGCTCTCTGGTGCTAAACGATTTACACCAGTTTAGAATTTTCCAATCTTAGCATCAATTATTTGTGACCATTTGAGACAGCTATCTAATTTTGGCAGTGCACTATTCATATCTCAGGCTTCATTCAGCCTATATATTGATTTCCTCTAAGCTGCTTTTTGGGGAAAATCTTTTACACTTATACACCTGGCCAGCAGATGTGGCTCTGCTATTATATGTGATGCAATTAATCTGGAAGGCTGGCGTCACAAGACTTTTCCATGATGCTGTGGCAGCATTATTGTGATTCATTAGTGTCACTTCCTCAGCGAGTTGTAATTGGCAGTGCTATATTGTTTCTGTAAAAAGAAAACCAAAACAGTCACTGTGGTGGTAGGAAAAAGAATGGCATATTTTCTTTTCTGAGGAAAACAAAGGTTATCCTTGTTTACACATCTAGTGTAAATGTAAAATGAACAAGCTCCATCCTTAATTTACCTCTTCTACCTCACTGCAAAGCCGAGGTGTTAGAGAACAGTGTTGAGATGCAGTCACCAGACAAAAAGTGTTTCCTATTATTAATGGCTGGAGGAGCCCTCTGTGTAATCAAAGGGCACAGCTGCAGTGATATACGGCCAGTGACAAACGGAGAGATCCTTCCTTCTCACTGCTACAAGCTTACCAGCTTGCAGCCAGCAACTTCCAGTGCTGTATATCTGCAAGATAAATAGCATGAGATATGAATATACGCAGTGCTTACAGTCTTGAAAAGTATTGTTATATCCCCCATATACAATCATTCTAAATATGACGCGAGTGCATTTTTCACAATTTCAGAGCTATTCTTGCTGTTTGTAAATAGATGCAGTTTCTGAGCAGAGATTTAAAACCCGCTAATGGTGCTGCTTTCCGAGGTCTGGTTTGGAAGCGGGTGCTGTACAGCTGATGGTGTCAGCAGAGCAGCCTTCCTGAGATTCATAGCTCTCTTTTGCAGTGACAAGCAGCGCTGAACTTTTCAGTGAAAGAAATCAGGTAAAGAAGATGCAAGAAATCATTTTGATTTCTCTTATGCATCTATGCCAGAGCAATCTAATGGAAGAATTTGTTCTCTTGAATATGTGGGTATTTAAGAAAAAAAAAAAAAAAAAAGAAAAAAAAAAAACATTTCTTCTGTAGTTGTTTGTAGTCACATTCTAACCCTTTCTTTTTATAATAATACTACACATATTCTGTGTAGTACCATTTCCTTAAGCTAATGACCTTTCTGAACTGAGACAAAACTTTGAAGCCACATAAGGAGCAATTGCCAGTGAAAAGTAAGACAAATAAAGGTGCATGGTAAATAAAAAATTATGTGCCCTTTTGCCTCCTTTGACTTTGTTGCTGTTGGTATAAGTGGGTCCAGATCTCCACAAACAGGAAACTAAAGCTGTCAGTGGGTGAGGCCAGTTCTTCCATGGGCTCGGTGTCGGGAAGGTGTCCCCTCGCACATGCAGGCACGCACAGGCACACGCAGAGGAAGTCAGTGGCGCTCTGTGACCTTTCCATGAACTTTCTAGGGGTTGCAAAGATCAGTCAAGAAGGCAAAGGTCAGCATTCATGCTGGTCACAAACAAAAATCAGATTTGGCCAGTCACTGGAAGAGTGTTTCTGGGTCCTTGGATCATCTGAGCAAAATACTAATAAATACATTTTGCTTAGTGAAAAATTGACTCAGGCAGCGTTTACTGTCTCAGCATGTCGCAGCTTTGCTGCACTCATTTGACAGCTTGTTAGAAGTTATGTTCATTTTTGCCCTGTAATATATCTATGCAGGAGAAAGATGGAGTTAAATATGATGTGGCACAATGTGAGAAGAATCTGGGAATTCAGAGCGAGCAGTGCCACTCCTCGTGTTGAGAGACACAAAAGTAATAGCTGAAGAAAGGAAATTACATATTAACTGCCTATGAAGAAAAACATTGAGTTAAAAGCAAGGCAACAGTAAAAGGAGTCTACTATTTCAGTCGTTAACTGACTTGTGCAGCCTCTCACACAGGACTTGGTATCAGATTATACCACAGTGGTATCTTTGTTTAAATCAGAAAAAAAATCTCAGAATGAAATATACAAGTAATATAATCCTACTTTCAGCAGGTCAGAAGTGAAAACAAATGTGGTGATTTGGCTTCTGCTGTAGCCTGAGGTGGACATTTGCCCAAGTGACAGCACACAAGATACATTTTAGCACAAAACTCCCATTGACTTCAATGGGGCCCTGATCTATCCCAGACACAGCAAGTGCTGTATCCGAGAAGCACAAACCTCTGCCATATGAGTGTCTTTACTACAGAAGGCTGGGACGATCTTGTTCTAAGAAATGAGTTATTAGGAACGTTATTTTTTTTTCCCCCTTGCCTTGCTTTTCTCACTGGCACAGTCCAATAAATAAATGCAAATAGTTCAGTTCCTCTTAGGGCAAATGATGAGTGAAGCTCAAGAAGGATTACGGAGATGTGCAATTTTGTTTACAGTTGTGTGTAATCATGTACTTTAATAACGACAAGTGGCTCATCGATACACTTCTATCTAACATATTGGGAAATTTCTGAATATATCCTTCAGCTCAAAAAGTTTTCCAAGGAAAACAAAGTTAAAGGAAAAAGCTTCAAATATTTTGCCCATCCGTGATTATTGATGACTTCAATTATTTCTCACACTTACTTTTTTTAGAGTCACCTGGAGTATTTAGACCAGTAATTGCTCACTCTGGGACTAGTTTGATAGCTCTTTCTTAAATAAAATAAATTGAAAACATTTTTAAAAATCATTCTCGAGCTTTTGCAGTAGAATACGAGTCAAAATGTTTCTGCAAGACCCAAACGCTGCAGTTTGGGGGACTTCCTGCCCAGTCACTGAGAACTGAAGTGCTTTCCAAGACAGCAAGGAGCTGTCAGGAGCACTAAGGCTGCTTTGTGCCCACCCGAGCAGTGGGAAGGCAACTCCTCAGGGCCAGGAGCTGGTGTGTGCAGATTCCCAACCAGGCCAGAACAAGCCTGAAGCTAACAAGTTCTTAATGAAGGAGTCTGGGGAGTATGACCTGGATGGTAATTCTAGATGAAGCTTGGGCTGGGCTGCTGAAGTAAGGCATAAATGAGACAAGTTCAAGGCAGGCAGTATTTAATATACATAATACAGGGAGAGCTTGCAGCCAGGGCTACTCTTGTGTCTCCATTGCAGAGCAGAATAATGGAAAATCCGATCTTTTAATCTTTCTGCAAGTATTTTAACTCCTTTTAAAGTCCTTCTAATGACAGTATCTACTTCATACTCCTGCCAGCACTTCTCTCTATGGGAGTGCTCATAGATCGTGCAGTGCTTGTGGAGCCTCTTCTTGTCCCATCAGTCAGCAGAGAAATATTACCCAGCAGCAAATAAATGGCACTGGCCAAGTTTTATTCAGGGGTATGAAAGCATCTTGCCAGGGAACACTTTGATCTACATGCATTGACTTTTTTAAAAGCTGGAAGAGTCTGAGAGGACTGTGAAAGAAGCTAAGGTCATGCAAATGTTTTACAATGGTAAACGTGATAACTAATAGACATTCAACCTATTAAGGTGAAAAGAGCCATCCTCCCAGTCTTGTAAGCTTAACATTGGAGACAAACAGTAAATAATTAAATTATGGCAGCAGAACATTGATCTCAGTACATTTGCAGGGAAGTTAAGTCTTGTCAGACAAGTGTGATCTTAGGTTTTTTGATGAAATAGCAAGTTCTGTTGATAAAGTTAAAAACTCCCACAAAGCAACATACTTACGTTAAGGGACTAAACCAAACAAACGAGATATTGAGTAACTGGGAACTGAAGACCACCATCTTCTGTTGAGGCCCCACAGGCACTGGTCCTTGTTCCACTGCTGTTCTATAGCTGAGGGCAACAGCAAAGCAGATGAAGGGACGCACCACCCAGACGAGTGCAGAGCAGGTCCAGCAATAGTAACCACCATCAGCAAAAAGTCCACTCATCTCAGACAAGTCCACAGGGCTCTGGCAGCTCCAAGGTCAAGCTGGGAAGTCAGATCATCAAGGCCAGATCAGGTTCAGCACAGTACAAAGCTGGCGCAGTCACACCTGAATTGTAACCTGGACAAGGACCGAGGGCAAAAGCTGAAGCTTAGTTGCAGCTTCCAAGACAGTGGACAAAAGCCCCACATGGGACTTCCTCCAACTTTTTCTCGTGTAACTCTTTCTCACATCTTAGCTGCTTTCATGGGAGCTCAGTCCAGGGTTACATAACTGTTCAATGTTAGAGTAGTCCTGAAGTGCAGGCAGCCAAAGCCATGGTGGGGCTGAGGGACAAGCCTGCAGAGCGACTCAAGGCCTCACCATGGATTTGGAAATAATGGTAGCTAAACAAAGGAACACAGACTTTCAATACAATACACAGAACAGGATGTGAAGACAAGATACACAACATTGACCTGATTTCAGAAGGTGTTATTACACCTGCATAAAACAGATCTGAAAATGCTTATGGAAACATAGGGTTGGTTTTTGATGTATATTATGAAACTAGAGAAAGGTTTAAAATAAACATTCAAATTAAAAAAAAAAGTCAGGAAAACATGCCTTAATCTGTTACGGTTATCCAAGAAGGAGTTAAAAAGTTACTCAAAGTCTACAGATATCTACATAAGGAGGAGATTTCTAATAACAAATAGCTATTTAGTCTAACAGTAAAAAGGCACAATAAGATCCACTGGTTGGAAGCTGATGTACTTTCTCTAGTACGCACCATTAATCATTGAAACAACCTACCGCAGGATGTGGTAGATCATTTGAAGTCTTTAAATCAAGATTGCATCTTTACAAAAGAAATTCCCTCTCTCAAACAGAAAATCTGCATCTGATGAAGGGTTTACATCCTGAATTGCTCAAGGATTGAGGTGAAAGTCCTTAGAATCTGTTAAATTAAAGAAAGACAGTTTGATGGAAAAAATAGTAAAGACAAATAAGTGAGGTGTAACAGACTCATCTGCCTTTGTCAGTGAAACTCGCACAGCTATTTACAAGAGCAAACTTATGAAAAAGAAGCAGAAATGGGAGAGGAAAAAGGTATTCTTTCTAAAATATATGTCTTATGTCCTTTAAACACACTGTGATAAAGACACACTGTGATAAAGACACACTTCTAGCTTCAAGTTCATCTGGTGGCGTTCTGACTGTAGATGGTGATGGTCTCACCAGTTGTTATTTATGAAGCATGGATTCTTGGGCATGGTTAAAAAATAACAGTTGGCCTTCTTTCAGTTAAATCCCATTCCTTTGAGGCCTGAAAGAGATCTGTAAAACAGAAGCACTTCAAGTTTCCTATGGAGAAAAAAGGAAGGCATCAGCCTGTGGGAGAGAATACAGCAAACACATAGGGTGCAATTCCACGGCTATACTTCTGAGTTCAGACCGCCTAAGTTTATGGCCAGAACTCCCATGGGGAAGGGCAGGAGTATACAAGGATATTTGCTACTTTTTATAGTAATAGCACCGAGCATTTGTATATTCTAGTGCTCTGCTTTGATAAGACCTTCTTTGTGCTGGGAGCTGCAAAAAAGAAGGAAAAAAAAAAAGCAAGGAGAGGACAATCCGTGCACTGGAAGAGCACTGTCGTCCAAAGCCTCTAGCAGCCTGCACAGAAAACTTGAGCTGGTGTTTCAGGGCTGCTGCCAGGACAGAAGAAGGACTCTGGTTCCCTACCTACTCTGAGCCTGCATGAAGAATCTTTCTCTCAGATTTTATGTATGACTTTATCCTCTGATATGCAAACAGCTGCTCGATGAAAGTGTCTGTTCCAAGTTCATGCAGCTTTTCATGATCAGAGAGTAACAGTAAAGACCTGGGTTCAGAGATTATCTTGGCTTTGCTCCATCTGTCCCTTGGGATCCAGTACTTATGTCCCTAACCCTTCTGTGACCTAAGCATATGTAATATGTGTAGCATGGCTCAAGATACTGTATGAGGAAATGAAAATGTATAGAGAGATACCTGCCAATTTGGTACCTGCACACCAGTGAACATGGCAGCACAGCTGCAGGTACAGGCTGCCTGTGTGTGTGTGCTGCATGTGTGCGGAGGCTGTGTGTGTACACCAACCTCCCCCAGTATATGAAAGATTTCCAATTAAAACTGGGAGCTCTGTGGAGTAAGTGTTTTATGCACAGACTATTCCTGGTAAACCTGCTACAGTACAAATAAGAATCAGTTGCAACGGTTCAGTAGAGTTCCTACTGTCAAGTCCTTAAATTCATTAGCCATTTCACATATTTTGCCATTTACATTGTTGGATTACTTCTCCTCTTCCCATAGGCTTATAAAAACAAACAATTAGTTAAGAAAATTTTTAGGGCTTTTCTCCCCACACAAGCCATTTTTAGCCTTCCTTTTTCTGAAGCTTGTTGTTGGGCTGAGCAGCATTTTCATCCCCTGCGGTCTGTGATTCACTAGTGATGGCAGCCAGATGAGGCTGTTTCCAGGATGACACAAAGTACCATCTCCACAGAGGCCGAACATCTCTCTGAATTACCCCACAAGTGCTGCTGACTAGAGGAGCCAGGGAGAAGGCAGGACGCTCAGCTGCTGTTCAGCATGTCACAGCACTGTTGGCCCCATCTGTCAGTCATTACAACCCCGATCCCACACTGAAACCTCCATAGGCTTTGAATCAAGCCTCAAGTGTTACAGGACTTTGGGACCGTGTGAGCGTGTGTGTGGTTTCTGGGTGCGTGTTTTAATTTTGTTCTGTTCTGGAAATGTCAAGTATGTCCTCTGAGACCATTAGAAATGAGGTTTATATAGACATGGTAAAAGACCACTGTAGGCAAGGATAATAAAATATAAAATTATTATGAGAGACATAACAACTGGTTTAAAATAGGAAGTGCTGAGTTTTTCAAGTTCAGTGAGTATGATTATTTTTCTCTTTCATTTTCTGAGTGCCTGTGAGTATGTAGAGTCCTAATTTGAGAACTGGAACAAACTGGGTTTGTTTATGAGCGAGCAATATAAACTCATCTATCAGACTCATCAGTACATGGGCCAAATCATAAATTACCATCTCACTGTTGGCTTTAAGAGAACAATGATACTTACCCCATGTGAGGATATACCCCTTATTTTTGAGTCGGGAAAGCTAACAGCTTTGCTTCTGGCAAGGACAACTCTAAAAGGAATCATTCTTAATGCAGTCTGTCCTTGAAATGAAGCTCCTTCTCATCTGCATTCCCTGTGTCATCTGATATGGGCTTCAAATATAAAATTTTCATTGTTTTTATATTACATTGTTGGGACAGTAAAAAATATTAGCAACATGATTTCTAACAGAATCTGCATGAAGCCATCACACATTTGACTTCCTGCTAGACATAAATCCATTATCTTCCAAGCAGCGTTGCTCACATGACATTCCTACTAAGCAGCTGCAGTTGATAAGAGCTACTCTGTAGAATTCGCTTTGAAGTATCTTTGAGATAGAATTAACTAGATGATGTGCTCTTTTTTTTTTTCTTCTCTCCCTCTTTCCCTCTTTCTCTCTTGTTGTCGTTGTTGTTGCCATGGTCCTGTTTCTGTAGAAAGGTTTGTGGACTGCAGATACCTGTGTGATGTATGTAGAGAGCAGATTGTCTATGTCTTACCCTAAACTTGTTGATGTTTGAATTGCTAAAAATAATATAGAGAAATCTGAAACTGCTAAAAAGCCACTAGTTAGCCAGTAGGAGTACTTGACAATACATCTGATTTACCAACAAATGACTGTTCTATCTATTTTCCATCAGCTTGTTTCAAGTCCAAGTATGCATTGTTTTTCAATCATTAGCTTTTGAAACATGATTTCATTAGCAAGAATACTTAGCCATTGTCTGGAAAAGAGAATAGTTTATATTTGTATTGAGTGACAACATCTCTGGCTTTTGAGATGCTGAATTGTTTTCTAGCTTCTTTCAAGGGATAGTTTTGTTGAGTGGAGAACCACATCTTTGCCCACTTGTTTTCTGCATCACTTGTCATACACAATGCAAAGGAAGTGACTATGAAAATGCAAATGAATATCCTTGTCTAAGTACTGCTAATATGATAGCATGCTGCACATCTGAACGGCTCAGAAAATGAATGGGCACCATTCCAAACTGTGGAAATATGAGCTATGGTGAGAAAGTTGGAATTCAGATTTACTGCTTCTTCCCTCTCATCTCCTATCCTTGAATAAAAGAAGGGAACATTTATAGGACGCAAGTTTAAGTACTTTAATCTTATCAGCTTGGGCTTGGCTTTTTGTTCTTCTATGTTCAAATGAATCACCTCATCAAAATTAGATTAAGATGGTAAATAAAATCAAGGTCAACTTTTTATTAAATTTGGGGTTTTACCTCCCCTCTGTTTAAACACACTGGCTCTGAAATCTCCCAGCTACAGCTGCTGGATGTTTAGAGGCAATACTGCAGACTTTTAGGTTTTATGGATTCTGCAAGAACAATATAACTTGATACTGACAATCATAAACAGATACTAAGTTGTTTCAGTTTGGAAACAATTGCAGTCATATAACCCTTGGTGGGCTCTTTTATACGAACTTTTATTTTTCTCTGTACAATGGCAAACATGGAAACTATCCCCCATCCAATAGAGCAGCTTGTATTTGCTCAGGAAACGGTTAAGTTACAGCAGGTCACCCCTGTTACTTCATGGAAATGCTTTGATTTGTCTTCCATACTAAAACAGTTAGAGTCATTTGTTTTACTAACAACTCCCATCAGAGAGGAGCCTCAATACTGCCTTAAAACAAAATTAACTTCACACATGACTTTGTCAAGAAGCTTATTTCCATCTCAGGAGAGTTCAAATTTCATAAAATCTGGACACAGAGTAGCTAAGAGGACAGACTTTGGAAATGTTATTTCCTTTCTTTTTGCTGTCCATGCTGCCCATTCACTCATGGATTTTTCAGGCAACATAAATGCAACACTTTCCTAAGCACATAGAAGTGCCTGTACTTGAACACACTACCCAGCTTGGCCATTACCAAGAAGGCACTGGGCGAAATACTGTTTGTGTCTCTGACCCGCATTCTGACTCATTCAAAGTCTAACCTCATGGATGTGCCCGCAGCACTTCAAGGGCACTTTTTGAAAGCTTTTGACAATTTCAGAAATATTCAGCATATCTAAAACTAGGTAATAATTCTGGACTGGCTGATCACTTTCAAACAGGGGAAATGTAGCTGCACCCCCCCAAATCAATTGGCAAAGCAGATTAAAGATACAAATAGGAGTAGGTGGACAGTAAACATGGGGTTTGTATGTATCTTACTCCACCCTTCTCTGAGGAGTTTTATAAACATGAAGCTTTCTACAATTAAATTTGAGTAAATCCTGTAAGGAAAAAAAAAACACTAAAGAAAACAAGCACACACACACACACGTGCGCTGCTGATGACTGCACCTCCTGTTGTTTAATTATTGTAGTTTAATGGTGATAAGTCTAGTTCGTCTTGCACATCCAGATCAGTTAAGAATGCTTTCTGGACTTGGAATGGAGGAAAATAAAAGATTTCTCTTTGTTACTATTTCAAAGCACTTCACATTCACCGCAAACTGCCTGCAAACAGTAAAGCTCAGAATACCAGCCTGTATCAAGTCATTAACCTTTTAGGACTCAATCAAAGCAGTGTTGTGTGACACTTTATTAATGAATGCTTTAATGTGGTATATAAAAGCTAACAAATATAGAAACCGGGGATGATTCATCAAATTTAATATTCCATCAAACGTTTCATTTTGAAGACTGACACTTTTTTGAAATAATCCAGTGGAATACCAGTTCAGAGGAGTGCTTTTAATGAAATTCATTCCCCCTCTTTTTAGGACTTTTCCAAATTGTATTGAGATCCCCAGCAAAAGCAAGAAAAGTGCATAAAAACACTGAAACAGTTACGCAACCTTCTAAATAACATTGGAACATATTTTATTAAATCTCTTCTGAAGAGTGAAGGAAGTTGTCCTTATAAATACACTTGCAGTTTAGGTCACACATTGTCTGCAGTCATTGCTAGGAGGCAAAAGCCCTGTTGTAAAACAGCTGGGCTTCTTGGCTTGGGGCAAAGGCAAATTCCACAGCCAGAAACCTAATTAGACACTTTTGGAATTCATGGCACCCTTTCACGCTATGACCTTTTCCTTTCTGTCTTCCCCTTGCTTCTCTCCAACTCACCCCCATATGTCCTCTTCCCCCTGCCCCCTGTGAGCATTTTATCTTTTCCTTAGTAAATATGTTGCTTTTTTGCATAAATACTGTCTACTGGCCAAATTCAATCCTGCTGGTAATAACAGCGATTTGGAAGTCAACAAGTTTATGTCATGGCTAAATTTGTCCTTGGTGACCCGTTTAACTTCTAAGCAATTCTAAGCTCATCCAGTCTCCTAAAAATTTCAAGAAACATGGGCTGCAGAGAAGTGATGTCAAAGAAACAGCTTTATCTCTCTTGGAAAGTTTCAGAAGTCCCCAAAGAATTCTGATCTTGCCCTGGAATGAAAAGCAAAATATTTTGACCTTTTCAGAATCCACTGAAGCATGCTTTAAACATGTCCCCATTGCCAGGATACTCACCTGAATGCAGAAAGACAAGGTTCAAATTCCTGGAAGGCCTTGAACCTGAGTCTTCCCCATGTCATAGGTAGGCACACCAGCTTCTACCCTCTTTGTTAACTGAAGTAGCAATTCTGTTCTGAACCTGACTTTTCTCACTGAAAGATTTTGCATATCCACCAAGCATTTTTCATATTGCCAGATGGGTATTTTTCAATGAGCAGTGTATTGCCACAAATCTGCCCACCTCCTGTGTCCTCAAACAAACACATTCAAAACTTTTCTAAAAGGATGATACACTTCAATGTAAACGTTATGTGTGTCTAGGGGAATTTATATACAAAAACACCTAGATACAAGAATCTAGATGTCTTGTAAAATAAACAACTCATAGAAATTAAAGGCTATTAAATGCCACTGAAGATGTATCATTTAGAGAGAGACTATTACGTATTATTTTCTTTAATTGTTTTTATAATGTAAGTTGTAATTTTCATCCAAACTCCTTTCCAGCCAAAGAGCATGTTCCCTGACACGGATTTTTCACTTAACTAAAAATTGCACAATTCATCTATTTAAAAAAAAAAAGTATGATAAATAGGATATTTTAACTGAACTGGGTAATGGAGAACTGCTGTGTCACTCCTCAGAAATGTCTATAACTCACTTATGCTTTCTAGTATTTGTATAGCATGGTGACTCATGAATCACAGAGTAGCTATCATAAAAAAAACAATGTCTCCTTCACAAAAAATACATTTAACTCGGCTGAGATTTGCAGTAAAGATTCATGCCCACATTTATAAAATCACAAATGCTATTATGTTACACTTGGGGAACTGTTTTTGTAAACCTGTGCACTTCAGTGGTACGTTTCCTGTTGCAAGTCCCAGAAAGCACTAAAGCATTGCTTCTCCCCATGTTCCTGGAAGGATTATTCTCATTTTACGGATGGAAAAACTGAGGCAGAGGAGCTCACTAAGTGGACCAGGGAGAAATGAAGCTCAAAGCAGAGGGCAGCAGTAAAGGCTGCTTTGGGCAACTTGCGCCTGTTTTCCATGGTTGCCAACTCCAACAACAGGGACCTTACTTCCACTCTGACTACCCAGCAGCAGCGCATTTTCTCTAGCTTCCCTTTTTCAGATCAAATGGTGGGTTTAGACTTTTTGTATGTTACAGAAATACGCATTTTTCCCTAACCAAAGACACTCTGACATGGTGTGGGTTTGTGAGGAGAGAAACAGGAGGGCTTAGGCAGATTTTGGTGAAATACATAGGTGTAGTATGTTGGGAATGTAAGAGGTGCCCACCATGGGATGTCAGTATGCTTTGGTCATAGCAGGGAATGGTGAGAAACAGTACTTGTCACAGTCATTGGCAGAGGGAAAGGGAAGAAAATAGCTACAGGGTGTGCAGGAGGATGTCCAGAATTGGGTTTTCCTACCAGGAAAAAGAAAGTTCATCTCTCATGGCTTGTGAGGCAGGGGGTAAACATCAGCTGGCACTTGGAGGGTGTCAGGGGTACCAAGTGAGAGGACATCCTGGCAGAACAAAGACCCAATATCAACGAAGAAAGAAACAAAGAATGCAGGGCTTCTAACACACACAATATTGCCTCTACCACTGCAATTAGCGAGGCACAGCCATGGACTTCTCCATGCCACAACGAACTGCTTGTTCTAGCTGTTGACACTGGGCACGCCCCAGCGCTGTGTCTCCAGCCAGGACTGAAGGGGTGCAGCTCCTCCCTCAGCCTGGGCCCTAAAAACATCTCTCATTTTTTCTTCCAGAACAAGTATGTATCCATTAATACTTGTGCTTTTGCAGGAGATTAAATATTTAAAACAGAGACAAATATTGTTCATTATCATTTGCAACTATCATTTTAGTCATAAGTGAAGCCTCAAAGCAACACTAAGCATGCATGATCACTACCTGGTCAGCATCATCAAGGTCCCCTGGAAAGACTAATTAGTATGTTATTGTATATCTACATACCTTGGAGATAAATGTTGTTTGCATCTCCTTCCCTAATGACAGAATGGAGACGGTTCGGTGAAACACCCTACTTCTTAATATGCAGGGTTTGTTGTAAGAGCAGCTCAATTCATATTTCCACCAGTTTGATGGTAAGTGAACAGCAGTAGCAATATTAATCTGCAGTAACCTGTCAGTGAACTCTACAGCTAATATGATGTAGTTATGATTTTACCATCAATCAGAACTGAACAGGCCCTGGACAATCCTTACAGCACTGCCTCAAAAAATCTAATTGTGCAAAAGCTTCATCGGTTTCCAACATTTCTTTTTTATCTGTCACAGACTTTTGGCCTACTACACAACCTTTTATTATTGGTCTTATTGCATTAGCTTGTTGGACAAAAAAGAAGAGGCTAAATCTAAGAGTTCCCCTGCATTCCATCATTTGTTACCATGTGGGATCCTATTTGACAGTTCCATATTATTTTAGATTTAGATAAATATTATTAGGACATATGGTATTGCATGAACTTTTGAACCACTGATTGCCAATGTATAAGAAAAGGCTTGCGATATCTTTACCTCTGCATTTGTACGGTTCAAATGGATAAGAAATAGATAACAAAAGTGGAATAATTAAGCTTTAACACAGGACTGAATTTTAGATGAAAGTAAACCCAGAGGTTTTTTTTTTTTTAAGTTAATTGTATTCACAAAGCAGAATAGTTGAAAAAATGAATTATTAACAACAAAAGTGAACTTTCATAAAAGTTAGAGTTCTGCTAGTAATTAACATAGCTGTTTATTATTCTTTTGGGACATTTTTAGTACAACCATCTATTATGTAGTTTTGTAGCTTAAATTAGACATGTATGTGTAAATATCATAAAAGAAGCACAGACAGCCATTCTCAGCGAGAATCTTTCTTTCAAACACTGGCTGTAAGAGATTACAACTTGCAGTAAGATACATTACAACCATACTATTTCTGGTGAGTTTACCATGCAAGAAGTTCTGGTGTTACTTTTGTGATTTTAAACATATAAAAACATCAAGGAAGATGAACTATTAACATTATCCTTTTAGTCATTTTAATCTTTTGCATCTTAAATGTAATCAGGCTTTTCAGAACTGAAATTGCTAATCAGCATCTTGGATAAATGTTTCCATTTTAAAATGTGCACATTTAGACATAACAGCCGGCTGTAAAGAATATATTTATATTTGTGATTTAATGTATCACAAACTTTGTATTTGATTTCATTTAGCTTTACCAAGAAGCTGAGAATATTTTTGCTAGCATGTTCTATTTTGACAGCAATTTTACAGCTGCAGAAAAGCAGAGTAATAAATGAGGTGTCCATACAATGCATTATGTAGTCTTTAAAGCAAGCATGTCCTTTTTACAAAACAATTTTTTTACAGTTTCAAATTATTTCATCCCTTTCTAACATGGGCTCAATCCCTGCAAAGCAACAAAGATTATGCATACACAGAATACAGACGATACATACTCTTCTGCACTGTAGCGTTTGTTCATTAATTTAGCAAACTGTATACAAAATTGAGAGAAAATATGTTTTTTAAAAGAACTCTGACTTGAAAGAAATATTTTTGACTATATGAACATCAAATGAATAGCTGAGTTTTTAGCCCTCAATCAATCACAATGTAAAGTAATTGCAATCTAATAAAAATAGCCATACAAAATAAGGAAATGGCTGTTGCATCCTGTTAGAAACATGCAGGAATGCAGCTTTGGAACTACTGAGAGAGCCGAAGTTATAGAAAGACAAAAACAGGATGCTAAATTCTTACGACAATTGGACGCAAGTGATTTTTTTAAGCACCTACCACCACCCGTGATAATTTGTTCAATTGCCTCTAGGGGGTTCTGTGCGACTGCAGAACCCCGCAATTTTAAGAGTACCTAAAAACAGGTTATCAGAGATACAGGCAAAAGAGGAATGATATGCATTTACACTGATGTTGAAAATGTCCAGCTACATCATCACTACTACAAACGTGACTGCTACCCTAGCATTAGTGTTCTCTAAAGGGAAAACAGCAAAAGAAAGTTCTTCAGAATTTCATTCCACTTCAAAATGTGTACTTGTCATTATGGTAATAATAGAAAAACTAGTTATAATTAATTACATTAAACTGCATACATTAATTTCTTAGTCAACTGTATTCAAAAGCCAACCACAAAATTATTGACTTCCCTTTATGTTTTTAACAGTTATTTAACTTCTTGGTTTAGGAAGCTGTCAGTAAGGAATGCTAGCTTTGCTTCATAATTTCATATTTCTCTTTTTGCCAGAGGTTAAATCTTTACTATCACATGCTCATTCTCCTCTGTACTTCAAGAATCTACTACAGAATGTTATATGGGGTTCCTCCTTATTTATTTTTTAAAAAAATCACTAGACTGTTAATAACGGAATGAAAAAAAATAGAAGTTAGTGTGGTACAATGTTTCATGCCTGGCCAACCACAAATATAGCTATAGAATTATAAGCTCAGTTGGTTAGAGAACAATAAAGCTACATCCATTCAAAAGAGTTCAAAGATTAATAACAGTATAATTAAGAAAAAACCTCAAGCCATTCTTTAATGAATATTTTAACAATATTTGGGTTTTTTTGTAACTAACAGCAACTCCATTAGTCTGGATTTTTCAAACATGAGAACATGTAGTCAGAAATCCTGATTTTCTCCAGAGAAGGTCAGCAAAGGAATGGTTGAATATTACCAGAATCTGCTGAATTATTCTGGTTTGCCATGATACCTGCAAAACAGCTCACACAACAAACCAGTCCTCTTAGTCATGGCTGTCACAAGAGGATGATTCTTACCCAGATAAACTTGTAGGATAATTGATAGGAGTATTCCAATAATTCAGATAAAGAGGATTTTTTTAACCTTTATTATGCACATGGCCTCATTTTATCTAAAAGGGAAATAAATGAAGGTTCTAACTGTCAGAACTTTTACTGCAAATTATAGAACACCTCTTGCTGTTCAGTAATTGGAAGGCCCTATTTCAGCAGAGCACTTAACGTTAATTTTCAAGTCGAACCTAGACATTCTGCTGAACAGGGATGGACAAATCTAGTAATCCCCACATGGCTAAACTGGTCTCACAGTTCATAGCTAGATGAATGCTTAAGAATATTTATTTTTGGACATGGTCCTTCTTGAGATGGAGCAATTCATCAAGGCGGGGATGTCATACCAGTAAGAGAGTTATCCTCTGCTGCCCAACATGCTTCCCTTCACCCCACCTTTGCTGTCCTCCCTCTTTGGAAATCCAGATTCAAAAGAGAATTGGCCAAAATTGAATCAAATACCTGTGGTTTAAGCTGTCTGATGGACTTTGGGAAAGTTTTGTCCTGGTCACAAACCACAATTGCAGATAACCCCCACCGCAAGTATGTTGTAACTGGGTCAGGGGTTTGGCGGTTCCTGTTGCATGAGAAAGCTCTTGGACAACCTCTTGAAAACATGGCCCTGCCTTCCTGTGTATTTATGGCATGGAAATTGAAATAAGATTAGTAAAAACAAAGTGATGGGCTATAAAAGGGACTGAAAAATATATTGTGAAATTTGACATTGCCCAGCCCTCAAGAGCATGTTATACTTTAGACAGAATACCAGTTAAGTGACTGAACATATCCTTTTTGCACTATACTGTGATTGCAATATGAGTTTGAGTGAAATTGGAACCAGCAAGCAGGGAAGAAGGATTTTTTAAATTGCCAGGTTAGACTGTGACAACACTGACACATAATGGGTGCAATTTCTTCTCATTTTAAACATAAAGATGTATTTGTGTTTTGAGGCAGTTAAAAACAACCTTTTCTTAGACTACCAACTACCCTATATATATTATGTCAGGTACTACCTCTTTCATTCCACAAAACAGGCATTTATATAGTGAAAGCAGGTGAGCATCTTCTCAGCTTCTCCTAACCAAGAGACAGTGTAACAAATCCTGAACACCCCAGAAGGGCCCCTTTTGAATTCATTTTTTCCAAATTGTCATTCAGGGATAGGTAACACATGCACATGAAACATGGGCTATCTCAGAGCCAACCCAGGAAAGAGACAGGCAATGTGAATAACGAACATCTAAGTGTTACTTTGTGGTCAGTCATAGGAGACCTCACTCAAAGAACAGTCAGGTTGATAAGATTTTGTATCTTTACTCCCAATAAATTTGTCTCAGAATGTAGGTAACAACAAGTCAAGAAAGGCTTACTTGTTTTAGAAAAATATGAGAAATCCCAATTCATTAAATAAAAAATGAAATGGGTCACAATTAATTAAATATGTTCTTGTTAATTTTAAAATACTAATTTAAAAATGTTTCCCTTATGAACATTTAAGTTTGTGCTGAGCTAACCTGAGTTTCAAAGGAAAAGATTGCTTGAAAAAATTTTTGGCTTCCATGAAGAAAACGTTGACACAAGTCCTTTAAAAACTAAAAAAAAATTCCAAGTACTTTCTGAATCAAACAATTTTGAAACTGACGCTTCCTTGAAATTATTTTGGTTGCAATGACTCACTGGCTTTATGAGAAAAAATACCATTGTTTTCTCATCTAAAGCTCCGCACCAGTCTACATGTGACTCGCTATTCCCTTGTGAAATCCCAGAGAGAGGATTCCTGTCTTGTCACACTTTGCAACCATTGCTTAATAATTCCGTGAAGTGGGTAGACAGTTCAGGAGTATTTTTAATACTTCTTTGTATATCCAAAAAATAATTCATTGTGTTGTGTGCATAACGCAATAAGGAGATTAATGCCAAGCTTAGAAGGAGCATTAACAATAAAATAAGATTCATAATCTGTTCATGAAAGTTCTTCAAACTAGCTGCTCGACTGGCTATTTTCTGATACACTGACCTTATGTACACAGTGAGGGCAGTGAACACAAGCCTGCTCTCCATTCCCATCAGGGCTCAGGGGAATGATCTCAACCACAGCCCATCATACACAGCCTCTCTGCTTTTATTCTAAGCCAAGAGGCCAGTAGTTTCCTCTGTAATTGAGCTGAAGGACATTTAAAAATAATTAATAGGATTTGGTGCAACTAGCATTATTTGTTGTGTTGTGCACATACTCATTTTTTATTGCCTGCTTCAAGAGCTTAAAGACTTTTCTTTGGAAACGTTGAATACCAACTGTTCTGAAAGTAGTCCCAAGGCAAGGCAGAATATAAATAGCTCTGCAAGCACAACAAGCTGAAGGCTCCACCGAGGTGAAAGTACATCAAATAATCAAAAAATACTGAATGATATAAATAGGGATTAGCCCTTTACAGTTGCAGACCATGTACACTGAAAACACTATCAGGATCTGAGTTGGTTTTAACTATCATCCTAATGGGAGTAACTGCATAAACAGAACGGGTAAAGGCACAAGGGGGAACAGTCTGTTCCACATGCAGAAACCCCCCCTAAAGCAGGCCCACCTTCCCCACTTACCCTCAAGGAAGAAGCAGACTTTTGTCACCCCTCTGAAAAGCACGAAAACCATGTGTCTCCTTCCTACAGCTGCAAATCCACCAGCACCACCCATCTTGGCAGTCCAGCCTCATATTGCTCTTGTCTTCTGTAGTCTCCAGAGAACGTAGAGCTGCCAGTGATGGGCATGGGCTGGACATGTTGGGGGAGTCCCTACTACAACCCCCGTATTTGTTTATTTATTCACTTATTAGACCGTTATCTACACTATGACTGCTTTATTTTCAGAGGGTCTGGTTTCTCCATACTCTCCATGGTATCCACAGGTGGTGCAAACCCAACCACATGTGGGAGCCCTCTGCAACAACTCTAGGATTCTTCCAGGTTTGCATCCATAACACAACTAAATTCTTAGCAGGATACCTTCTTCTTGGATCAAGGTGTTAACTGCTGGTTTTAACAACACATTAAAAACATAGATTTGGCTGTTTCCCCCAGATCATATCACAGACGTCTCCCTCCTGCTTTATTTAGGAGTACAGTAACTGCTGTCGCTTCATTGAGGGAAAATTACCAGATGCAGGACTGGGATCATGGGACAGAGAAAATGAGGAATTGATGCAGACAGCCTTGATGCAAAGCAGCTATCTGACCACACAGTGGAAAACTGTGATTTTGTTTTGCTCTTTTTCTTGGGCTTTGCAAATGGGGACTGGCTTTCCTTCTCCATAGAAAGTCCTGACATGCAACCAATGCATGAGGCCTCCTGAAGTCTTATACGCCCCTGAAGGAAGGGCTAAGTAGGGCCCTACCTGACATTTCAGTAATCCATCATGTCAGCAACCACCATAGCTCTGGGGACATGATTAGTTAGTTAACATAGCCTTTGCTAGCTAGCTCTCCAGTAGCATACACCAATGGAGAACTACAGTTTTCAGAAAATTTCCCATAATAGACAACGGACTTAGCAAAACTAGGCCAGGTCCAAACGATATACTGATTTGAATTAGTCAAAAAATCTGGCCAATCATATTTATTATCCAGATGATGTTTCCTGCAATAGAATCTGAGGCAGGTTGCCTTTTGGATTAAAATGAGATTGAGGCCCCTTAAATCTGGTTTTCATCTCCTTTTAAGCATATGCAAGGGGCAGCAGCCCTGAAAAGAAACCTGAGGTTTGTGTTTCCCTGTTGTTTTTTACGCTTTTATTTATAAGAGCAAGCAAACACACAGCACAAATATTCTAACAACTCCTGATGGTGCACTGTGTGCTGTACCAGAGGAATAAAGAAGGCCTATGGAACAGAGAGAGTAATTTACTGTGCACTGGTCTCAGCTGCCAGTGATTGCAAAGGGAACTCAGCAGATGTTTTTTTGATAAAGCTTGGGTTTTGTTGCAGCAACAAAATCTATAGCATTATTCTGAAGGACTTTGCACGTCATGATTTGGCCATTTGAGGTAGTCTTAACAGCTGGAGGATAAAAAAAGTGTTCCACCGCATTATTTGAAATTTGTCACGTTGATTTAGTTTCATTACTCTTATTAAATTTTATTCTGGAACAGTTTACATATCAAGAATACATAATGGGTTTCTGTATGGCCTGGGATTTATTCCTTGAATGAGGAAAGGACTCTACTGTGACAAAGTCATAAACCCTTATTGACTTGATCCTTTGCCATAAACACAGGATTCAGGGAGTTAGACTGAATATTAAATTGATACAAGGGTTGTATTTTCATCAGGAGAATAAAGCCTTCCAAAATAAAACCCTGCAGTAAGTCTAGACCTATGGAACTTTTTTAGAAATCTGCTATTCCCAGGCATTAATAGGAAAATATTGTCCTAATTAGGCAATAAGGGTGAAGAGAACCAACACAAATATGCATATTTATTGTACTATCCAGATCCTGAAGCAAAGTAAGATAAAAATGATAACAAAAATTATAAGTGTGTAGAAATATGGAAGAATTTAAATATGTGAAAGGGTTTTTCTAAACAAAGAAATACTGAACAGAAAAAGGCCTATTCACATTGAAGTTGTACTGAAAAACAAGATGAGCCAACTGGAATCCTGCATCTAAACAAATTGAAATTACAGAGGATACTCCAGTTTGATTTGAGTTCAGCTTTTTGGATCTTTTCTTTTCTAAAGGGACCACTTATGACTCTAAAAAACTTTTGAGTTGGATCTAAATTTTGTGGTGCAAGCCAATACTTAAATGTGAGTGACTGCCATTTTGTCACATTCCTGGAGGGCAATTTGCACATAGGAGAAAGCTGTCGTGTCACATAATGGAAATTACTCAAGATCGCATGTCACCTCAGAGAGATACAGTTTTGCTGATTTGTAAATTAAAGACAAGCCACCAAAGTTCCTAATTCCTTCACAACATAACTACTCATGAGTTTCTGCTGAAAGACTGCCATCAAAAGGCAATAAATCCTCAGGAAATAATATCACAATGCTAGCTCTGAAGCACTCATCATGACTTTTTCCCAACTTTCTCTGGATATTTCTTCCAAAAGAAAGCAGATGGCAAAATACTCAATGGGTCAACTTTTGTGTTCAAACACTCCCAGGGGTTTCCATTAATTTGAGTTGTCTCCACACAGACACAGACAAGAACACAAATAGCTGCCAATTCATCCTTAGGATCACCACATTTTTCCTCACTCCACTTTATCAGAAGCATTATTTGAAACCAGTGTTACTATTCAGTGCATTTTGGATGCAGAAGCATAACAAGAGAAAATGCAAAATAACGCTTCTAGCTGAAGTGGATTTGCATATCCAGGACATGCCTGGGTCCAACCCAGATCTCCGGTGAAGTCCTTGGACATATGACCTGAACTTGCTGCTCTTCTGCCAACCTGGCTACCCAACCAGGCAAAACCAGGTCCTCTCTGGAAGTCACACACCACTGTTGAGCTGAAGTTTCTCAGGAAACTAAATCACCATAGAGCACCAGATTTATTTACTGGTTTACTGGGGAAAAACAAATTCCTTAGAGGACAGATTTTCAGAAGAATTCAGTGCTGACCTCATTCTGTTGCTATTGATGTCAGCAAAACCCACTGAAACAAAATAAACCAAATGATGGACGAGTCTGAAAATCTCACATGCTGTAAACCATGAAAAAGTTCACGGCAGCTTCATTAGCTGCATTGCTGCTAATAAACAAAGCCCAGCCGGGGTTAAGGGCTCTGGCTGGCAGTGAGCCGGGGAGCGTGCCGGGCCGCTGCAGCCCCCCGGGGTAGTGTCCACAACTGGGTGGGCGCTGGCGACGTGCACTCGTATGTGGGGAGCTGCCATCCATCGTGTTTGTACCGAGGTGCCAGGCGTTGCCAGGGGTTACGGTGCACACAGCGAGGGACAGGGCCTGCACAACGTGGAGAAAAGCATTTCAGCCCAAAAAAGGAAAACGTTGGCTACAGAAATGCAACAGTGAAGGCAAAACACAAGAAATAATCAAATGTTAATATAACTGCATTCCTCTCCAGTGTAACGAATAAACATCAGAAAGCATGAAGAACATGTTTCAGCTAACAGAAGGACTTTTCTAACAATAAATTCAGGTAACTCAGATTCAACTGTACAAAGACCAGCAGGAGAGCCACCAGAGACCTATGAATGCAGCTCAGTGACATCTCCGCATGGGAGAGCTATGCCACTGGGCTGAGGCTGGGCAGAGCTTCCCCGCACTCCCCCCAGCTGCTCACAGTGCCCATGGCCACCATCAACCCCATCCCAGCAGAAAGTGAGTGTCAACCTGCAATGTTGCTGCTGGCCCTGACCAGTCATGAGGTTCAAGCAGTCCGCAACTGGGAGGCATTAAGCCATTATGCCGCTGCGCGCGACAACGGCACCTCCTGAGCAGCTGTGCAAGGGAAGATGGAAGAAGCCCCTGACAAGCACCCCACTTTAGAGTGAAGGCAGCCAGCAAAAGAGCCAACACTTAAATGTTGACTGCTCCATCTTCAGATGACACACATTTGCCGCTGGTCACCTAAATGCACACTGTTTTTCAGGGGCTTTAATTTCTTGAGCTTGCATAGTGTGCGGAAACAACACCGAGTTAGTTCCAGGTTAAAAAAAAAAAAAAGTCAATTTTAATAAACACACAAAGCTGTTAGCTTGACAGTCCTGTTTTCCATAAAACTCACATTCATAACAAGCAATAAAGATGGAAGTTTGCTGCAACACAAGCCACGAGTCTGCCTAAAACTTAGATGTGAATCTGAAGAGATCTCCATGAAAGGTAAAATGCAGCACAGGCTTCATGCCAGACCAGTCTTTTGTTTCTTTTCAATACAAGGAATAGTGCCAACTATGATAAAGTTCTATAGGGAAGTCATCTATTTTCTAACAACATGACCGAAACTAGCCATTCATTGCATGTAGGCTCTCAACAGCCAATATTATTAATTGGCAGGCCTTTCCTCCTCATTTCCGAGTAAGCCAAGAACACTTTTTTTTTTATTCTGCTTTTAACTCAGCAATGATATTTACTGCATTCCATATAAAATTAGGCATTCTTCTGTTTAAAAGAACAGAACCAAATAAAAGACAGAGACGTGGCCTTCTTAACATGGTACTTTTTGCAATTTTTATCCTTTTTTTTCACCCAATTCACATGTAAGGCACAAGGTTGTAGCAGAACATCATACAATGCATGCAGAATAAACACAGGTTGCTTTGAGTCCGTTCAGCATAAGCATGATGGATTCATAACACACTGAAATCAGTAACAGACTCTGCACAAGCAGTATGGAACTTCAGCTCCGTCCAGCAGTGTGGAAAAAGGACAACATACAGTGGGGTGAGACAATGGTTCTGCCCATTAACCTGTTACAGTGCACTGCTGGCATATCTGAGGGAACTACAAGCAATCATTACAGCATGTTCCAGAGGAACTTCTTTTCTGAAAAAGTGAGGCCTACTTGTAATCAAATTAATCGCTGTAAAAATACCCCTAATAGCATAAATGTAGATATTGATAGAACCAGACAGCATCTCAAAAATCTGCTCTATCCCGGAATATAATTCAGAAGGGCAAGTATTAGAAATGTGAAAGAATTATTAGATCAGATCTCATGCCTTTCTGCTGACAATCAACGTTACTTCCTAGTGTTATTTTTTGAATATATCTAATTGCAGTGGTAAAGTAGCTTGGGTAAACTGAATAGGAAAGAGATGGTTTTTAACAGTACCTCGCTATAGGTATGACTTGTGCCACATGGTCGATATGTCTCACTGCTACCCCTTTCCTTCTCCATCTTTAATAAGAGATAGTAGTATCTGTCTATTCCCCAAGACAGTTATGCTGATTACTTATCACTTACCAAATCTTTCAAACTGAAAGAAGTGTCACAGAGGCAATATGAGACATAATTTGGTCTTTCACTGTGTTTCTTACTTCCTTTTTGTGTTGAGAGCCAAGACTCGTTTCTGATAGTTATCATGTTCTGCTCCTTCTCTCATCAATTATTTGAAGAAGTTACTGTCATCCAAGGTTATGTTTCTAATGATTTTTTTAGTTGTGTAATTTAAAGAGTGTAAAATCACTCAATTTCATCTTATTCTGGAGATCACTAACTGTAATTATACATGGAAATGATGAAATGAAGAAAAACTAGATATACTCTAATCCACTTTTGGGGTCTAGCAGAAGAAATCCAGGTCAGTTATGCTTATTTCAAACAGTGTAAGTTCACCAGTGCTTTGGGGCAGTAAGACTGGCATCAAGTTATAGTGCAAAAGTTTGGTCACAGCAAAGATCTTATTTTTGTCACACAGATGGTGGAGTTGTATTAAAAAGAAATTACTCTCTTCTGACTACATCGTCAATCAAGAATTACAAATTAAATATAAACACACCTAAACAACAATCCCCAAACCAAAAGACACCCTTGCCCAAAACCTCCAACCCTCCCAAACCAATTGAAAAAAACATACTGCAAAACTTTATGTTAGCCAAAGAGTTCAAGGAGAGTGACCTTGACTCTTTCAAGGGCTTTTACAAGTATTCAATGAAAAAAGAAATGCCAGTGAGAACAGATCTTTTCACATGAGAGGAATAAATGAAAAATTCAGAAATGGTTCTGACACCAAGTTCCTTTTCAAGTATTTCCTCAGTGCAAAAAACCAAGAAGAAATGGCTGGAGCACTGAGGGACGGTGGGATGAGGATCCTGTGAAAGAAACTGCAACTGATAAAGGATACATAAGGAAACACACTAGGGAAATGAGAGCAAATAAAAACCTGGACAATCTGCATCCTACAGGACTTAAAAGAAATAGCCAAACTCCTTTATGCTCACTGTACGTAAGCCAAATACCTGAAAAATTAGAGGAGAGAAAAAGATCAACATTACCAACTTCAACAACAGCAAGGGTACTGCAGCCAGACACTCTCCTGTTGTAAATCCACTTTCTGTTCCTAACAGTCACTTCTGACTTCAGCGAGCATTGGGTACCACGTCTTTAGCACAGACACGGAACTATCACAAGCACAGATGAGCTTCAATAGAAGTACGATGTTGTATCTCACGGGATCTTCACTGAAAAAGTAATTCACATTGGCTTGGTCATTTCCATGTGGCTTTCAAGTTGCTGAAGTAATGAAATTACAGGAAATAAGCTGCAATGTAGCGAGGTAGTGGGAAGTGTCTTCTGGCTACCATGTGGATGACTTCTAGGAACGGTCTTTGTCAGACTTCTTTATTAATGATCTGGAAAAGGGAGTGCACAGCACTTTGGTGAAACTTAAAGATATGAGTATGAAAGACAGAAAGGTAGGTTTACAAACAAAATTATAGAAAATTTCCTAGAGAAGATAGAACTATGGAATGAAAATAACTAAATGAGAGTCAGCTTTGGAAAAATGCAGGCTGGGAGAGCACCTGAGAAGGAATAACAGGAAGAAGAAATCTGGGATGCAATAATGAACGAGATCAAAGGGAGATAGCTATCTAAATGACATGAATTGGCAACACGACATGGCGTGAAAAGGCCAGTGCAATATTGGACAGAGTAAATAGTATCACATCACTGAGAAAATAAGAAATAGCCACTTTCTATATGGTGCTGGTACAGCTCCAGCTGGGATATTCTACACATTTCTGGATATTGACAAATTAAAGAGTTCAGAGAAGAGCACCAGAAATGATTCAAAGACTAGGAGGATTGATTTATGAGGAAAGATTAGAACGGTTAAATATATAAATTGCTTGGCTAAGAAATGATTAATGGGGAACGTGATAACAGCTTACAAATATTTGAAGACCACCAGTGAAGGAAAGGTATTTTTCAGCAGGATTCATAGGGAATAGCAAAGAGCCCAGAGAGTGACTGAGAAGCAAAAAAACATTCTGAGTATTAAGAAATGCTTCCTGAACATGAATTATGATAATCTGTGGAATAATTTCCCAGTGGTAGGCACAGGGAGCTTTTACCTGTGGCTTTTAAATGCAGACTTGAAAAATCCCATAGGAAACTTACGTACTCACAACTGCAAAGATCTGGACTCAATAACCTCTCTGATCCATCCAGGTTTAGCCAAGCTGGGTGCAGCCTACAACTTCCTTTTCTCCAAGGAGATGAATTTGGCATAGGAGAAATGACTGCATTTGTAAAGATGTTACATTCTTATTTGTGTTTCTTTCTGCGCTGTTTACTACCTTGGCATTCATCAAACCGAAACAAGCAATAGCTGCTGTTAGAAAAGTCCTACCACTGCGTGCAGATAACAAATCAGCAGTCTGAATCCACAGAGCCTTTCGGTGACTCATCTGGGTTCTTGATAAGCTCTGTTCAACATAAATATAAGACACAAGTGCATCTTCCTTCTTTTTAAGATTAAAAAATAACTGTATAGCAAAGCCTGTCTACTCTGGTTATGTCAGGAAGCTCATGGTTGCCGAATAACCCTGCAGAAGTGATACAAGCCCAGCAAGGCATGGAGCTGGAAGGTAACTGGCACCCCCCTTCATCCAGCCATAAGATGTTATCCAGGGAGACACAACTCCGTAACACGTGTCATGCAGCAGCAACAAAAGTTTTAAATCTTGCAGCTCCCTTAGCTAGTTATATCTCCCAAACTTAGATTAATTGTGAGTCTTTCATCTTCAGCCATCTCTGAAAGGCCTTATCTTTATCTCTGCTTTCAAAGGTCCATAAATTTCTCTGTGTTCAAAGGCTCCATCCCTTCCCCCACTCCCTCTTAGTTCAGATATCCTTAAACTCCAGCACAACTGGCAAGTCCATTTGTATTTAATTCCCTTAAATTATCTCCCCCTTCATACTTCCTTCCATGTATTCCACCAGTTTCCTGCTGAACCCTTCTGTTGGCAACTTCCAGTCTACCAAAAACATTCCCATCATGGGAATCAACATGGCTACTTTCTTTTTTCCTGTGACATCTTTCAACCTTGCTGGTCACCTGCCTGTGTGCTGCTCAGCTTGGAATGCACCTATTTTGGGGAATTCCCTGCAGCTGAAAATGGTTTAACCAGACAGTTTCTCAACCACCCTGGTACTGGCAACTTGAAAGATTTAAATTAAAAGTAAATTTAAAACCATGAAGGGTTTTTTTGAATGTTTTTACTTCCCTGTGGACATCTTTTCCCCCTCTCCAGAGGCAAGATTATCCATAAACTGCTGCCAATGGTTATGCTTAATGCATTCACTGAAAAAGCTAGTGTGAAATATATTCCACTCTGATACTTGTTTTCTGCTAAGCAAAGGGATTTGAATCGCTAAATAAAAATGGATTTAGTTTATAACCAGGCAGATATCTTTTCAGTGTCATTTTTATTCATGTTTTTCTACATCAGATATGACCGATACAGGTGGATCAGTCCCTGTACACCAGGTTACCATAATTATGCACTATACCCATTTCAAAATTAGTTCCAGCTAGTTAGCTTCACTGCAAGACAATTCACACTGCCAATTGAGAATTCAACCTAGTTTGATGATGGATTCATATAAACAGCAAAATCCATTATTTATACACTGTAAGAAAATAAACTCTCTGGCTGGCCGAGGATATGAAGCATGTGAAGGGTTTTCATTTCAGATGGTTGGAAATTTTAAAGTCAAGCAGCTTTTAATCAACATAACATTGAAAACAAATTTCAGCAATTGCATTTCTTATTTAGCAGTGGTACAATGTAACTGAAAATAGAAGCTCCAAAAGCTTTATGGTCTATTACTCAACATGTGCTTATAATAAATTAGATGTAAATAGCAGTTACTGTGTACCAAGAAAAGCAAGAAAAGACAACCAGATTCAATAAGCTGAAAGGGTTGAGAAGGGAAGAGGAGCATTTCTGACCTACTGTTCTGAAATAATTCCTGTAATTCACTCACATGTATCTTTGTCTTCTATTATTATTAAGTCACAGTAGCATCTAGACACTCAAGTCCCATTGTACTAAAACAATTTTTAAAAAGTTACCTAGACCTAGACAAGTTTATACTTCAACTATTAGTGGTGACCCCAAGGCTCAAGCAAGCTCTCAGCAGAGGAGTTGCTGTAAGAGGTGTGCAAAGGGGTGACTAGCATAGAGGGGTGCTCCATGTGCAAGCATCACATCCAAGGTGTGGGCATCCTGCTTCAGAATGGAGCTTCCTCGAGCCTTCGAGGGCCCCTGTTACACTCTGCTACACACTGCTGGTGGGCACCAGGCACTGATCAGAGCAGAGTTGCAGCAATGACACCGAGGTTATCTGGGCTTGAGTGTGCAACCTAAAGGAGTAGAGCAACAAGCAGGTCCCCCCACATGCAAATTCACTTAGAGTGAATTTTCTTCTACCTGCAAGTAAAAGGAAGACAAGCTGGGTTTATTTCTGGCTCTAAAGTTTCCTATACTGTTAACAGCTGTCCTTAAACTCTAGGTGAAGACGACTAATTATGAACCTCACAGAAAGACCACGAAGACTACACAACCCACTGAGTGACCAAGATATGGGCTAACGCTTTTCACACTGACATTATATGCGTTATAAAAATCAGTCGCAGATTCACCATGTATAGTGATGGCCTGCATGGGTCCTCTTTAGTTCCTCAGCTCAGGGTGCCGGTTGAAAGAAGATGGGTGCTGCAAAAAGCAGAGGCCTGCCTATGGTATTTGGGACCTAGCACTGGCTGGGAGGGCAAACTTGTTCCCTTTGGGCTGTGTATCCCTCTGAGGGGAATCACAAACGAGTTTGTTGCAGAAGGTTGTGAAGATTTGCTGGAGAGCTATTTGGGGTAGGCTACTGGATTGTGAATTGGAACAAAAATCTCAGTGAAACAGCACAAGAAATCTTTTTTTGTTTGGTTGGTTGGGGTTTTTTTTGTTTTTTGTGACTAATTATAATTAGTCATGAAGAAAAACCCTCACCTAGCCCAAAGACAATTTTACAGGACTGATTGCTCTAACACCAGCAGGCAGCAAAGGAGGTGCCAGCCCAGGGGAAACACGCATGAAGCCAGCAGCAGGGCACACACAGGAAGACAAAATCTAAAAATTCAAGTGAACTCTTAAGCAGAACAGTAGACAGTATTGCAGCTGATGGCGATAAAAGTGTTTATCAGACAGAAAAGCAACATGTGCTTCTTCAGGTTGGACAGTGATGCACAGACCAAGGCAGTACAGGAATCTTAAATTATTCAGAGAAACAGAAACGCCAAAGGGAGAGGATAAAAGTCTATTACTGGGTAAAAGTATGACAATTCTACAGCTTCATCAGGAAAACATCATTGCTGAATAAGCAAAGGACAAACAGTTCAAGAAAAAATTTCAGAATGTTTTTCTATAGCATAGTGACAGATCAGACCTTTTCCGGTTTGTTAGTTACCACGTACATCTCCAGTAAGGAAAGGTTTAGCGGTACATTTTTATCTTTCACCTTAAGATGAAAGTCAGTGGAAATAAACATCTGGCTTTTAGCACATGTTGGCTGGTGGTGCACATTCCCAGCACCTGTTGTCAATGTAAAGGAGGAATTTATCTGGGATTTTGTTTAAAGGTACTAGTTGGGTATTTTCTCCTGTAACTACTGAGAAGAACATGTGAAGGTGAGTTACGCATGGATGAATCTGTGAGTAGGACTGAAGATATCCTACACTACCTGAAAATGAAAAGTGATACTGGGGAAAATCTAAGACTCATCACACGTGCCAAAGTCAAACTAAATCAAGCAAAACCCCAGAAAGCAATTATTCCTCAGAGGCAAAGTAGGCACTGGCTTATGTAGGCTAGAAAAAAAGCCATATATCCTATGCTGGATTTCTTCCTTCTCTGAGCGAGCCCAAAGAGAAGATGTTAGCGATGAGTGTATGTGTCAGAAGAAGAATTAGTTGTGATGCAGCTGACATAACTACAACTGACAGCAACATTATTTAGTTTAAGTAGTTTGCAGTTAAGTATACACTTAGACATAATCTTGCCAAGGGAACAGTTCCCACCCTAATACTTTGGTAGGAAATCGTGCCAGATTAATAAAGAGTTTATTGAAAAGCACTCAGAGTCAGAGCCTGATCCGTATTTAGAGCAACTGAGTTCCAGAGCAGCACCAGTGATTCATGGAACTGTCACCTGAGGACATGTTTTCCTACAGAAAACTGAAATCAAGACTAGCGACATTATTAGACACTAGAGACTTGTAGAAATGGAAGGTGAGATAGCAAACACCTCAAACTTGGCAGTCTTAAACCCATCTCCTCGTAGAATACGGGTGAGATCTGGTACTGAACCCCCTGAGGATTTTGAGCTTCCTGGCAACTGCAGATGTGTGATTTTTACAGTAACTGTGATATAAGTAACCCCTTCATTTTCTTGCACACATCCTCTCCATACCCTCAGTATACCATCAGCATTCCCTGCTTGTCATCCCTTGACCAGATCCATTCTGTCGGCTGGTATTACAGCAGTGTTCTCTGCTATGCATGAAAGACAATGATTTTCTTTTATATTACACAAATACGGCCAGTCACACACCCAATGCAAAGCATGCTCTGCTTCAGAGCCCCTTCAGGCATTGCATTTATGCAAACCCATGTATTTGGAATATGAAACCTGTTACATATTCAGAGTGTTCCATTTAAATACAGAAGGACTTGTTATTTTTCCAAGTGTGATTTCAGAGAGGTTTTATTAATTGTTACATAAATAAAACAGCTCACTGGAAGGCTGAGCAAACAGTGTGATTTTGTCTGGATCGTAAGTGGTTTTATTTTTAGAAATACCCAACCGCAAACATTTTTTTGCTGGGTAAAACATACAAATACCTAAACAACGGAGGGAAAATAATCTTGGCATCAAAGGCTGCAGGCTTTCACAACCTCTACCACAGAATATCGGAACTGTCAGTTGAATGCAAAGAATAGTAGAAGGCACAGCAAAGATGGATCTGACGGTCCCGTTCTCGTGGTTCACCACCTTCAGCAGCCTACAGACCCTTGCAGCGGGTGGGACCTTCTGCAGTGCCCAAGGACTCGGCAGCAGCTCTGCTGCTCCTCTTTGGCACTGACTCACAAAGGATCAGTGCGTGTCCCACCAACTGCTCAAATGCCTCCTGCTCCTGGCGCTGGCCCCGCAAACCGGCACCCACCGTCAGCACCACCCGCTGACCCGGGGCTAGGCTGGCGCCGCCCCCCTCTCCAGCTGCCCTCGGGGGGAGCAGCACCGGCAGCGGCCACCGCCACCGGCGCTCGCTGACGTCACAGAGCCGTGGCGGGCGCGGGGCGGGCAGCGGCGGGGCCGGCAGCNAGGGCTGGGGACATTTACACCCTTTCCTGGTCCGTTTGTGGAGCGGTGCCATTGAGAGCCATCCTTCGTCATATAACTGAAACCTTCCTCTGCTTTTGGTCCCTGGACATGGGCTTAGACCATGCTGTCCCTGGGCGCTTTTGGTGGCATGGCCTGGTCCCAATTCGAAGGTAGTATCCCATCTCCGGGGCAGCCCTGGGTCACAGGGTGACCTTCCTCTGCCAGTGACCCTCCCCTGAACGGATGCCAAGGGCAGTGCCCAGCACAGCGCAGGGGCAGCTCCAGCACAGCTCGTGTCTATCGGCCGTCAGGAATGATTCAGAGTTGTAGTGAAAAGGTCCTTTCTTGCCAGGGTTGCTGTTCAGCAACAGGCCATGTTCAGATGGCCTGTCGCAACACCTCCCGTGTGTCCGAACACTTAATAAAAATAGGTGAAGAGAAATGGAAATTGGGACATGAGAAGCTTGTAGTAGGAATGATGTGTCATGACAGCTGTGTGCAAAGGGGAAAAATGTTCAGAGCCTTAGGCCAGTAAAGAGTCTGATTCTACTCAGATACACGTTGTTGGTTTAAAGAGGTAGGCTCAATGCAAACCTGTACAGAATCAATTTTTTTAGCCATTACAGGAAACCTGAATGAAGATTTGTTGAAGAACAATAAGATGTCTCTTTCTGAATCATTCAAAACGATGAGACAGCTACAACAAAACCACATAGTTAGCTCGCGCAGCACTTTAGAGGCAGGCTCTCACCTTTGCTGAGTGGCGTTTTCTCTCTGGGGACACTGCCACCATTAGACAGCAGGAATGCAAGAGGTGCTTGGATTTACACCCTTTTTCCTTCAAAAACAGCGAAGAGTATAGGATGCAGCCCTTTATTGCTGCCCTGGAAGGTCTTCACACAGCCATAGCTGTCACTAACCAGACACCACAGGGTTTTTGGTCTATGATGCCTTAGCAAGTTGTAGAAGGAACTACTGGCAGTTTGTTACTACAGTATGAGCAAGAACATGTTTCTCTGCCCATCTCCTTTAGTCCATGAACTTTGCAAAATAGCTGACTGTGGCCTTCCACCTGAGTTTACAGGGAGAGCTGTCTTGTGTCTCCCTAATTTGAAGAACTCTGCGAATCCCCTTTGTACTGAGGTAACGCTTGGAACTCTTCTCGTCACAGCAAACTGCTGTGTAAACTCAGCTTTAAAATTTTACAGGTCAAATGACAAATCTACAGTCATGAATACCAGCAGCACCAGTTCAAGAAGCATTGGCAGTCCGTGAGAAGACATTTTACTGTAGCAGCAGGGGTGGATTGAGAGACAGTTGTGTTTGGTTTGGTTTTTGCACCTCATCCACCATCCGCAGCGGCACACGTGGTAGTGGTCTACCCTGGCAGCAAACCACAAACAAGTGTGTAATGACAAGCATTTCTAGGCATTCTTAAATCATCCCTCATGGTTTTACCCATGCACTTCTCACTGTCATTAAAAGTATGTAATTTGCTGGTTCCAGCCTAAATGTGGCTAGAATATCCACAAGTAGAAAATGTCTTTGTAAAACCAGCCAACTTGGTAAGCTGGAGTTGGTGGCCATTAACCTTTGGTAAAGATGTTGGCAGCTAGACTGAGAGTCTCTGCTGCTTAACACAACTCAGAAACTGCAGCTACCTGTAACAGGTCTTGGGGAAACCATCAAACAAGTACCAGAAGGAATTCATGAATACAGGGGGGTTTGTTTTGTTTTTTATCTTTTGCCTAATCCACCCTGTTTAACAGCTTTGCTAATTTCCTTGGGTTTAGGAATGAGCAATCCTGTGTTTTATGGACGTTCTAAACCCTGCTATAGGAAAGGTGTCAGCGACTCAAAACCTGCTGTGTGCAGTTCGTGTCACAGCCTGTCCTCAATAAAGACATAAAGAACAAAAGAGCATCTTGTAATTCCTTCAAAATTGGGCATACTGAAGCCAATCCCCACCCCAAGAATGTGTAACTGTTTCTCTACGGGACAGGTTAGATTGGAGCCCATCAGGGAGTTGTTCTCTTTCTTGCAAGTGTTAATGCCAGCCTCATTTGTGAATTTATCTATAGAATAAATAAAACGTGAACAGCAGCAATGTGAATATTCACCTAATGTGTGTCAATCCTGAATAAAACAAACAAACAAACCAACCCCTAAAACTATGGCTGGAGTTCTGTCTTCTGCTCACCCAGCCAGTAAATTGCACTGGTGACAGCAATCTTCATGTAAGAGAATCTCCATTAGAGTTGCGAACGTCTTTTATGTGGGTGACCATCGGATGGTCACACTTAACAGTCCTGTCGGGCTGCTAAACCGAATGGCAACAGGCAAGCGAGATTTCTTTGCCTGTCAACCAGCAGTTGCAGCAATTGTCCTAAGCACAGTTGTTCTAAATAAAATCACAGATGTTGAAGTCTTCCTCCGTTTTGCTGCTGGTAGCAGAACGCAGCTTGCTGCGGCTGATTTTCTGGTGCTTTCAAGCTGGTTTTGAGGGCCATATAAAAATAAGTTGTTTGTTTAACTCCAAGTAAGCACAGAAGAAGGAAGTCTTTTGCACAAATGGTGGAGATCCTCAATCCAGTCCCTTTAATGTAGCAGAAAGGAGCCATAAAAGTCCCAGTTCTGCAGTGAAAGGATTCCTTTGATGTAGAGAATGTGGAATAAGCTTTGCAGAGATCTTCTGAGCCCCAGCGCTCGATATGTGTGCTGAGGAGCAGGAGTTCTAGATGGAGGTGCTTTGGAGTCCAAGGAACATCCTGCCCCTACAATAACTGGGGCAGGACTTGTGCAATTTAGGCAGTTCTCTGCATGACTACAGAAACTGGAGGCCCTGTCTAAGACAGCAGGCAAGCTAGTATTATAATATAAATCATTACCATGTCCACAATCTGATGAGACCTCTGTGTGTGGCTCACTTCTGACCCTACTCCCATTCACCTTAATTTTTTGAAAGCTTTTCCTTTCATTAGCAAATATGTTCAAATTCTAAATTGCCTGCTGGCCGGAACTTACCCACTTCAGCTTCTACAAAGAGGTAGCTGGTAAAGCATGTATTTTCCATTCACACAAGGTCTCCAGCTTCAAGCTTTTGATGCGCTTCTGTCTTTTGCTTCTCCAACAGTAGAACGTTCCACTGAAATGACTTAATCCATGTGAATCTCCATGACACCATATTCCTCTTGAGTACAAACACCTCGCCTGAACTGTTTGGCCCTGGACTAGGTAAAGGGATTGGAGGGAGTCCCTGAGATAGGAAGAGATCTTTTTATAGGGAATAATGAGAAATAACCATTTAATGCTATAGAGAGTGCTATTTAAAATTATGTTCCTGCTGCACAATAATGGCCTTACCACCAGATTCTTTAAGAGTTGCACAGAGTATCGAACCCTTTATGATTTTACAAAATATGCTATTTTGTGCCAGTGACAGAAAGGACAGGAGTCAAAAAATACCTCCATCAAGCTGTGCTTCCTGGTATATTTAATGTATATTCAAGTGCTTCCTGGTACGTATAGAAACAACCAAAGCGACAGAAAAATACAGCTTCTAGTTAAGGTCTCTTATTAACACTTTGTTTGAGTGCAGAGTAAGGAAATAGGAAAGATTCTGCAATGAATAAATGAATATTTAACAAATCTGAATGAAGATAAATTGAGGAAATCCTGTTATAAAGACAAACAAATACATCTTTATTCTTTCTAACACAGGCAATAGCACCACACTGCACATGACAAGGTACATGTTGTGTAATAGGGTGAATGTGTATTGCTAACTACGTGGAATATAGTTGAAGTGAGAAAATATATTTTTAAATTTCCATAATGGAGGAAGGCAGCTTGTCTGAGGTTACTCACATTTTAGATTATTATTACTGAAGATATTTTTTTACATCATTAGTTTTTAATATAGATGCTGTTTGCTTTCACTTTACAACCTATTCTAGTTTAGACTGAAGATACAACACGTGCTTTCACGGAATGCAGGTTTTGTTAAGACTAAGCAGATGGTTTAGTGAATTTTACACATATTTCTAGTAGAAAAACAGATTTTCACATTTTTCATTAAGCAGCCCATCTATTCCAGTCTTTTTCCTTGGGGAAAAAAAAAAAAAAAAGCAACATACTATTTTTTTTTTTTAATATATTTGGACAACAGTGGGGTATTTTCTGCACTGACATTTATCATGAGAAGATAAATATTATTGGAAGTTTGCAATAAAGCTGTAACTGAGTTCATTTCTTCCCCTCACCTTTACGCCTGTATGTAGATTCATGTATGTTTTCATCATGCACACAAAGAGAGGAGCATATCATGCTGCAGAGGTAGTTACATAAAACTGCTGTATGGAGTTTGTCCACTAGGTGGTCCTTAAAGACATATTTAAGAACATTGATTCAGGTTTTAAATTTTCATATTTAAGTACATACAAATACATGCAAATAACTTCTAATACCATAATTAGCAGCTGTGTCTAAAGTGGTTGTAAACATTTTGCTCCATCCTCCCAATATTCACTATATATTCATCAAAGATAAATAAACTGAAGAATATTTCAGATAAGATTCTAGTATGTATGGGAGACCCCAGACTTCTTAAAAAGCAAGTCATTCAAGTGATTTTTCAGCAGGGTTACAGAAGCCAGTCCTATGTGTGTGAAGAAAACCTCATTTGCAGCTCACATACTCCGTTTATACTCCAGGGATGCTAAACATTTCAAAGTAATGCATTTCATTGGCACTGTAGCCATGTTGTCAAAAGTAACATTTAAAAAAAAAAAAGTCAGTAATAGCAGTGGTGTAGCTGTACACAGCAATATATGGTACTGACATGAAAATATTTGGATTCAGAGCACAAGGCTCATCTTACTTTTGAGACAGCTTGAGATTAAGTGTGGAAACCTACCATATGCCTAAATCTTTCTGTAGAATTTGAAATGCTACCAAAACTCGGCTAGTGTGGAGCCAATACAAGGTGTTTGCAGCAAGTGAGTTCTCTGGCAACCAGATCACACAGAGCTGCTTGTTCTTGTTATTCCCAAACTGCAAAGGAACATCATTGGTACAGGTGACACGTGCAGCTGAAGAAAACGCTGTTCCATGAATGTTGTGGAACAGAAGACAGTCTAACAACATCCACTCTCAAAAAACCTGAAATGTATCAATAGCACTACAAATTTTTCTCACACTTTGAGCTTTAAGGATGATAAAGTCAAAAAAACTCCAAAAAAAAGCCATTTGCACTCGCTGAACAGGCAATGATTCTGAGAACCAGGTGAAAATATCGATGTCTGCTCTCACATATGCCAAATTATCTCAATACTAAAACTTTCTCATTATGCAGTAGACAGATTTTGCGAGACTTTAGAAACTAAATGCAAGAAATTAAACTTTGCAAACATTTTTAAAAGTTATATTCTATGATAAAAAGGGAAACCGTGGGTCCATGAAATAGATCCGCAGCCATTATAGGCCTTCTTTTATTGTGTCGCTGTAGTTTTTTAGTGCTGTAATGGTAAATTTCTAAATACATTGTGCTAATTTCCATATTCATTTTCGACTCAGTTCTCATTTCAAGTGTGTAAAGTATGATTCCATTAGTCTTCACTGATTCATAGAGAGTGTAGCATGGGTTGTGTCTTTTTATTAATGAAAGGAAAAATAAGAATGAAGTTATAGGATGTAATGAGGTTTAGAAATGAGTTTGCTTCATCTTATGGCAGTTCTGCTGCAAATTATGACAAGATTGGCAATTGTAAGCTGTGTATTGCTTGTAATACAAACCATGCCTAATGAAAAAATGATGTAATCAAAAACTGTAGAAAGACGGGAGACTCTGTATTCCTCTCTTTGCCTATGAGCAGGGCTTCTTGCTATAAACTAGTGAATTTACTTCGGTATTAGAAGTAAGAAGTTGCCACTATATCGGAGAAATTTATATATTACCGTAGGGTAAGAGCACGTGGAGAACAGGTATTTTCTTCTTGTTGCTTCTGATACCAACTGAGCTAAAAAGTTCAATCTAGTTACAGCGTTTTCCCAAAATTCTTCACAAACTGAAAGAGGAAAGTCACTGCTTGATCCAGGGACCTTTTGGTTGTCCAAATCAGCTGTTTGATAGGCTGGAGAAATTTAATACCAGGTTTTTGAGACCAAGCACGCTACATGATCCTGGGGATGACGTTTGGGTTGGAAGAAGTATTTGAATTGGCATGGAGTCAAGACTAAAGCCTTTGTAGGAGTTACAGAAGATATTGATTTTCATAATCTGTAGTTTGTGACAAATGACTGTTTAAAAGAAAACATGTAAGACCTGGGCCAAAAATTGGAAAGGTAAATTCAACAAAAGCAGTTTCAGTGTTTGGTATTCTAGTAAAACATATTCAAAGAAGGAAGTATCATAGTAAGAGAAAAAAGACAGGACACAGGAAAAACAAATAAAAATGCTTTTCCCTTTCTTCTGTGCAACAGTGGTAATACTTCCTATTTGTTCAAATCTTCATGTAGTACAAACAAATACAGGCTTTAATACAACAGTCTTTTCACATTAAGCTTCTGAACAGGGAATTATCCTCCTACTCTGGCTTCTAATTTCCTCTTCCTGTCCCATATATAAAACAGCTGGGTGTGGTTGCCTGATGAGACCAGCTGCCTTGGTCTCCCAAGCCATTTTACCCCTTCCTGCCTGTTGTGTGAGTTCTGCTCAATTGAGGGAAAAAGGAGGGAGGTGAGTAATTTTTGGCCTGTTTTTTTCATGGCTGTTTTAAGCTGTGTTTCTAAGCCTCTCAAGGTCAAACAAGCTTTGTATTTGTTCAATCAGAAAATTTGCAAAGGAAATACGCAAAAATGAAGCAGAAACTCAGGAGGTGCTTAGAGAGAAGCTCTAGAGCTGAAGCTAGAAGGATCTTTGTAGCTTGCTTTGGTTTGGAGTGAGGCAAAGTTACTTCAGTTAGGTGAAGAAGGATTTTTCAGCTATGCTGCAAAAGCGTAAGAGCTATGGGGCATTTCACCTCTGAAAATTAGACTTGGTTTGAATGTGAGGACTAGAGAGTTCAAGGCAATGAGACTCTTCTCAGAAACTTATGACACAAAGAGGCTAGTAATCATGTGGGGTAGTTGACTGTGGTTGAAACTGAGATGGTCGGAAATCCTTAGAGGAAGAGCATACTGAAGTCGTGCTGGGCTTTAGCTCATGGCCACATACGCATTAGGCTTTAGTGATGCTAATAGAGATTCTTGCCATGAACATAGGGAGTCAAGTCTTTCATCTTGAAAAGAGGTGGAAAATATATTAAATGATAACATAATTTAGATGTGGTACAGAGGAGAAGTCCCACAGAAAACTGGAGGAAAGAGTGGGAGAGCCCATCTAAGGGGTAGGTTGTAGAAATAAGGCAATTTGGATATGATGATGTCAATAAAATTGGGAGTGTGAGGAGGTAAATACTTACCTGAATGTATGTGTTGGAGAGTGTTGAAATAACAGTACATAGAGGGAATGAAAGTGGAATAAGATGCTGTGAGATTTGTTCAGGAAGCAATCACTTGAAATAGCAGCATCTTTATTGGAAAGTGAGGAGGAAAGCCAGACTAGAGAGGATCCTAGCTGGAAGTGGTGTAAAAAAATCTGTAGTGGTATTGACAACACAGAATGAGCTTAGAGGTGAAAGAAGTCAGCATCATGTTCCTGTGTGGTTGGTTTTGTGTGTGTTTTAGGAGGAAGAGATTGTTCTAGATTTTAATTTTAAGATAAAAAGAGTAAAGAGTGCAGCAGGAGCCTTAAGGGGAAGGTCAGGAGGTGTTCTTGGGCTGGCTGTAGGAAAATGGATGAGAAACTTAAGTATCTACCATAGAGACTGTGTGGAAGAGACTTGGGAGTAATCACTGAAAACATAGGTAAACTGATATGAGAAGGACTAAGTTATGTTCTGTCAAGCTGTTTGTGAGACATTGTCACAGTTTTGTGCAGCGAAGAGGGAACTAGAGAAAGGCAAAGATCTGAATTGAGGTCACTGGAGATTGGAGACTTACTTGTGCTCAGGGAGGTGTGCTGGGGCAAGAGCGAAGAATAGGTTTCTGGTAAGGAGAGTCATTCTGGTCACAGGGTTTGCCAGAGACATTCTTGAGCATGAGAGCAGGGGTGGAGGAAGCAGCTGTTTGAGGGACTTGGCAAAGTGGACAAAAATGTTGAGGCACAGAAGAGTTAGAAGAGGGGGAAGCAGTCTGCAGTGAGAATCAACAGCCGCAGAGGGGGTGCTGGAGAGCCGATGCAAAGTTGCTTGCCCTTCGCTGAGCCTTGGCAGGCCCTGCACTTGAGAAATGTGAGCTAGTAAGTGCTAAGAAGAATGCATCCAAATATAACAGTGATCTAGCAGCATCTGTCTGGAAAAACAATCAGAAGGGTAATTCTGTAACTGTCAGTGTAGCCCATTGCATCGGCAGCGAAGAGCCACGTTAGGGTGTGTGGAGAGAGAAGGAATCTCGAGAACGCTATTTCATTCCTGTGCTTCCCAGCAGACTCCCATTGCCTGGGATTGTGAACAGGGTAGAGAGAAGAGAAGGAAACCCTGGCACAACTGCAAGCAGTACAGAAGGTAGAACAGAATGGTCACTTGAAAAAAACCCATCCATTACAAAGTGCATCCAGTTTCCCTTGGGGAAAATAGTTGGTTATTCTTGCACCTAGTGAAACATCCAGCTGAGACAGGGTGCCCTAGATGTCGGGAAAGCTAAATAAACAGGGTTCCAGCTGATTTGTTTACCTCCACAAAATTAGAGAACAATGGGTTCCAATGACATCATGCAACTGTTCCTCACATTTTTTTTGTATGTTTCACAACATTATGGTATTTCTTAGCAGCATGTTTCCCATCAAACATGGATTCCCATTTTATGAACTCTCCCTCATTTTAGTAGGAGCAACAAGACTTGGAAAGTTTTTAGCAGAAAAGTTAGTGCTGTCAAACACATCTGTAAACATTCAGCTCTGCTCCACACAAGGGAGTTTCATCTGTAAATGCTGCATCTAGGAGTCATATGCAGAAATGAGGCAGGATATTCTCAGCACCTATTTATAGAAGAATGTATAAAATACTGCAAACTCTGCCACATGTGGCCAAGCCACATGACCCAAATACTGAAATATTCACATGAGCCTGGGCAAACAGCAGAAGCAAACCGAACAGCTTAAAAAACAGTATAATTGAACATGAAAGCGCCATAAGGAAACATGACACAGATTCTGTGTCATTTCATGTTTCATGCAACACAAGCATGACACCTTATCCCTTAGGTTGCTCGACATTGATCAAACATACTGCATCACTTGAAAGGATAATGCTAGCAAAGGAGAGAAGCCTTTTGTATATTCACTTCCTATTCTTTAAGATCTGCCAACCAAAGTAATGAATGGCATCTTAGACCATTTTTCACTTGAGGAGCCAGCATGTCATACAAGATTTCTTATTCCATACCATGCTGTTCTTCCATGTTACCCTACTTGTTTCTCAGGATCAGAATATCCCTTATTACATAGCTTGCTTTTTATTTTTTAAAAAAACTACATCTGAGCCAAAGAATGGCTTTGCTGAGCTGTGCTGTTGTTAGCATTTGCTATTGCAGAAGTAACTCTAACAGCTACATAATTGTAAGTCCCTGTTCTTTTCCTTCTGGCTTTGCCATGTGCTCTCCCTAGAAGTGTGACAATTCCTCACAGCTCATAGTGCAGCTGGGAAAGAGTCCTGGGGTTGCTGCTTGAGAACACTTCCAAAGAATTCAATCAAGTGTCGAAGTCAGATTGAACAGAAGAGCGTCAGCTCTATTGACATGTTCTGGTGCCTGTGATCTGTGAAGAGCATAGATAGGGTAAATGTAAAATACTTCATTATGACTTTAGTTCTTAATCGCTGAGGATACAGTGAAGCATGTCTTGGCAAATACCTTTTCCTTCCTTACCACTTGTCTCTCAGGTATCCATTCCCTCCTTTCTCAGTCCCCACTTGCCTCCCTTTTTTAAGACAACCAGTTTTAAGGCTGGGAACTTACCAATGCCTACGTGATGACATCTCTGCTATCCAAATTTTGGATAAGGCACGATGAGGTCCATGTTGTGGGTTTCACATATCCACACTGAGATCTGTTATGCAATGCCACTGCAAAGTAGTATAAAAATAGTTGCTGGAGGATGTGGGCCATAGCCTTCCCTGACCTTGGGATTGCAGTCACAGAGAGTTGCTGAAGTTTGTCTCTTGCTTTAGCCTGGTGAGCTTAAGTGCAGGCTTGTCCAATCAGTGCATATGCTAGGCAAGTTAGGATGACGGCACGGGTTCAGACTTTAAATACAGTCAAGACTGGGGTGCCTCTGGGTCTTCCTAGTTACATGTTTTTTGCATGGTATGGCTTCTTCAGTGGGGAACTCCCCCAAAAGAAATATATGACCTGACACTTAGCAGAGCGGCAGGCAAGCCTGCGAAGTCTGCTAAAACATTTGTGGGAGTCTGGAAGCACTTTAGAGGCTGATAGATAAGAAGTTAGAAACATGTGAAGTTTTGAGGAGGAAAACAAGATTTATGGTGACTGTGAAGAGCAGGAAATCAAAACTGTTAAGAAATCAGCTTCAGGTCATCATAAAGTTCTGATCCCTAGTTTCACATTAAGGAACAGAATACTACTAGAAAATCCTGCCTGTGGTAATAAATAAAAATTATAATTAGCCACTATATACTGCTTTTCATCTATAGATCAGAGTGATAAGAAGAACACAGTAAAAGTCTAATTTATTGCAGCTAAATAGTTGACTGTTAAACATTTCTTTTTGTGAACTGTGAATTCTACCTGTTGACATGAGCTCAGGCTTGGCTTCTTTCCGGACTGGATTGCTTTATCATTTAAAATTAACTCCTTGCAGACATTTTCAAGAGTTACTGTTCCCTGCAAGTGTATTATGAAAAGGAGAAATCCTAAAGGAGAGGGAGTGAGAAATAAATTGGCAAAGGATTTTGGCACTAATTGTAACCAGCGCCACTTTTATTGTTATACAAATCGTTTAGGACCATATTTTGTGAGTCTTAAATGAGGAAAACTGCCATTTTTTACTGCAAAACTTGGTCCTAGAATATGTAATCTTCTAATCACATCGTTTGTCTACCGCTATAGGAAACGCTTTCTTTAGTACACTCTAAAAATCTAAGATCATGTTGCTACTGTACATCTTTTTAACATAAGGAATATAATTCTGAAGTGCATGTTGAAACAAAATGATAGGGAAGAATTTATGTATTATTTAAAGCTTTGGAATTTACCGTATATTTAACCACAAATTTTGTCATTAACTCTGAAAAATAGTTAATAATTTGGTGATCTTTTTTTGTTGTCCCAGCTGAAGACCTTTCAATGAGCATGGGGTTCATGCAATGAAGAGCCAGCTTTTTTTACAGTTGCCCAAAATTAGTTGCCCAGATTAATCGTCAGTGTTACAAATGACATTTATAAATATATATTTTAATACCTGATGCATGCATCCAAGTTACTACAAAGAATTGCTGCAAGCGTGAAGGCACATAAGACAAGTACAAAGTCTGGCACTTCAGGACATGGTTT
>WEIS01081843.1:0-11339 GCA_013389965.1 Todus mexicanus
TTTTTTTTTTTTTTCTCTTTTAATCAAGTCACAAGATGAGTACACTCCTCTATTGCTTGCTCTCATTCACTCACAAATCTGACTCTTGGGAGCTGGTGCATCTGGAGGTACTAATGCTCACAAAAGGTTTGGGCTAGGGGGACCAGGTGTCTGATGAAGACTCAGTGGCTCACAACTCCTGAGCATCCTGGCCAGAGGCAGACCCCAGCAGAAATACCACAGGTTTTAATGTGTACTATCCACAAGTTTTCTGCTCCAAATCAGCAGGCTGTACCTGCATGAAGATAGTATAAGGGGAGTTTAATTAAACAGAGCCCTTTCCCCATTCCTCCCCTGAGGGGAGCAGAATACCTCCCCCTCTTTCCTCTGTTCCCCCTTTTTCCAGGTAGAAATGGAAACTTAACACCCAAAAAGTGAATTATACGCAGGAAAATGAAACATCTAGCCAGACTATGCCGAAGCAGGGACTGGCTGATGAGGCCTGATGCTTTGGTTTAATGAAAGCTGGATGCTTTGGAACCATGTTGGACCTTGATCCAAGCATCTTCTCTTTTCAGGGCTGTTTGTGTTTGGAGTTTTGGTTTGGCTCCAGAACTAGTGGGGTAGAAAATAAGCTATGTTTCATTGTGTCCAGTTAATAAGGTGGTAAACATTGTTTTGTGCCAAGGAGCTAAAATAACTCCAATTATTTTGTACATAGTGAAGGATGACAAGAAAATATATTCTTTCACATTATTCTAGGAAGTGAGCACACTATCTTCAGTGCAAAAAAAATGATATATTTTTGTAAACAAAAGTGAATTAATGGATAGTACTTCTATATTACTACCAAGATGGGAAATGCAAAACCTGAAAATTACCTATACTCCTCACAAAAAGGCATGTAGTCTGTAGAGTGGTTTTGTCTCTATCCTCCATCACTTGGAAAAGACTTATACCGCACTCAGACATTAGAAGGATCAGTATGGGTCAGCATCAGAGCTCACCAACCTCTTGTACAATGTTAAAAATACAATGTAAAAAGTTCCAAAAAAAAAAAGGAATTAGACACACTGTAGGATATTTCCTCTTTCCTCAGTTAAATATATTATTGCTGTGGTGAGGAAGAATAATGGTGACAATAGTCAGAGCTTTGAGTGTACTCATCAGCAATTATCCTTTTTTTTTTTTTTCCTTAAGCACTGTACGATGCAAGTCTTCTCTCCAGACAGAAGGAACATCGTGGCAGACAGGATATTATGCTCAACATTTTCATGCTGTATCTGTAATTACACAGAGTCAGTGTTGGTTGTCAGACCTGACCTGTCTGCAGGCACAAGGTTTTAGGAAATGTTTGAGTGAAGCTGGATATTACGGGACTCGATGACCAGGCTGACATCCAGTGGCCCTTCAGAAGCAGAATGCCAAGCAATGCCAAGCATGGACAGACCAACACTGGAAGTAATGTGCTTCTACTATCACTCCCTGGCAAACCTTACACTTTCTGTTCCTCTGTGGGAAAATCTGCTCATTACTCTGAGTAGCTGTGGACAGGCTAGACATTTCAGGTGTCATCCTTTGCTGAGCATTTAATTTTTCCACCAGGTCACCTAACATGGCTATTTGTTGAACAAGCGTCCAGTGACACCAACAAGGTGAACAAAGATTTACATGACAGGTTCCCTGCTCTCCTGTAACTTCCCTCTTTACCTCAAGGAAACCACAGATAGTTTCTTGCACCTCTTTTGAGGGGTTAGTCACCCTGCTGTAGAGACATACACCCTGAACAGCTGATGCATTTTTTTTCCTACATGTTTTAACAGTAGTTAAACAATATTTTGGCAATATTCATTTTCTTACCTCTTCTTTTTTAAAACAGTGCTTAAAAAAATACAACCTACACAAACGGATGCTATAGGCAGAGCAAAATTTGCAATGAGAGGGAGTCCTGTCCTGAACAAACAAAGGGCAGGTGGGAGAATCCAGATCAAGCCCCTCTTGCCTTGTCTATACTAGAAGACAAACTTTGATTTCCTGTTTTCCAGGTGAGTGCTCTAACTGCAGCCTTTTTGTCACTCATTCACTCTCCAGCTGTGTTGGGAGAGCTCCAGCAGGGAATGTCCCCAGGAAAAGGGATGAGCAGAGGCTGCCGGTCCTCCTTGCTCCAGCTAGCATGCTGACTTCAAGACCGCAGGCTGCTCCAGGCTGGGTGCCTCCAGCTCTCTCCCTGCCTCCTGACAAACATATGAAAAGCCTCACGTCTACCCTGAGGTGCCACAGCCAGAAAAAGCAATCCTGACAATTTTTGTGAGGCAGGAAATATGCTTCCTCTCCCCCCAGCTCTGCTGGTGAAGCCAGTGCTGTACTAAGACATAGCAATGCACAAATGTATTTCCACTTAAAACACAATTATTTTGCTTGCTATGAATCCACCAAAACTTCTGATGAAACTGACATCTGTGCGTCCTCTATTTCTGTCATGGAAGTGCAATTATTCTGTGGGTTCACCCTAGGAATTAGGTCATTGCAGTGAAGTAGAAGTAAGGAAATCAAGTGTTAGGAGTTTGGAGGGCAGAAGTTGTTAATGAAAGTTAGATTAGTCTGCAAAATTATACCCCATGCTTTCTTTTCCCTTTGCCCATGTCAATGCATATACTTTAAAAATACTGACTCCTTGACAAAGTTTGAATGACTCCCAACTTAAGCATCACATTGCCAAAAGCCTCTTTTGTTTCTTTATAGTTTGCATCTTCCCACACATACAAACCGCCGTAAGAATTCCCTCCAGCCATGTGCTGAGACATCATAGCTGAAGATATGTATGAAAGAGTAGGTGCAGAATGAGGCACAATCAGCCAACCAACAGCTCAGCAAGCAACCAAGAAAAATATATGCACAGAAAGACACAACTATCCAAAGAAAAGTAGCAGAAACACAAGGTTCAGGCAGCAAGGACAGAGTTGCTATTTGAGCAGCCCTTGGGAGAAGATTGTCTCTCTGCTGAATACAGGGGACCAGGCTCCTAACTCAGGCACCTTAATAAAATATGTAAGCTTAGGCAGGATGAATCTGGACCCCCTTCCTCAGCCTGAATGGGAAAAGCAAGGGATGATAGCGTTGTCCACCTTGAAGTGCCTCCAAAAGGACAAATGAATGGAAATGTGGTAATGGTTGGACTTGATGATCCCAAAGGTCCAACCTCAATGATTCTATGAAAGTGAGTTGCACAAAAATCGTGATACCAGAGGTCAGAGAAATAACTTAAAACTGAAACCCGTTTGATCAGTGCACCAAAATATCTCCAGACAGTAAAAGATCTCCATCATTCAGCCTCAGAGTTGAACAAGAGACCTGTAACTTAAAGGTCAAGTCCTGCGGCTCACTGTTTATGTAAACCAGGGAAATCTGGCAACATGGAAGTAAATTTACTTCCTATAGATACTGATCATTCAGACTTTGAGAACTTGTAAAAAACTTTGCTCCTTTCCCCCAAGAAAGTATATAGCCAGCGTACGCGCTTTCCTTGAACTAAAGACCTTTGCTTTTACCAAGTTTGGTGTCTGATGTTTCCACACAATAGTTGAAAATACCTGTTTTTCTAAAGAAATGAATTTGGATATTTTAATCTGTAGGTTACTAAGCAGTCCCTCCTCCATACTAATGCTCTGCACAGGACTGCAGTTCACTGAAAGCTCATAAATTTCATGTGATTCTGCCTAGTCTTTATTTTAGGTTCTTGAATATTTTTTTTTTTTTTTGCTTTCCTCGTTTTCTTTGCAGCTGCAGAGAGATATAGTAAGCTACTGTATAGCATTTTGAAAGCAGGGCCTCTGAGAAGTTTCCAAACTGCATACAAGCAGGTTATTCTTTGGCTTGTTTTCTTTGGCTTGGTGTTAGCAGTACAGAATGAGTCAAACAGTATTAACTTTCAAGAGGGAAGTGGTGTGGTCAACCAAAACTGTTTGTGGCTAGATTGCGAAGATAGGTAGAGCAAGTAATGAAGAACAGCCCATAATGCAGGGTGTAGGTAGGAGAGGCAGACAGACACAGACAAACAGAATCCTTAATAATTAAGTCAACACTGTCGCCTAAATTTTTCTTCAGCTTTATGTGCTCAGATTATGACACAGCCTGGCTTTTCTGGACTGGTCAGCCTTGAGAAGATAGCCTGTACTTGATGGACTCAAGCTACAATGCTCTGCGAAGGAAGAATAAAGGTCAGGTGCTATTTAATTAATAAATAAATACATTAAAATAATCAACTTTTGATTTATGGCTGGTTAAATTCTTTCTCATGCCTCCTCCCATTTTCACGGGCTGTTCCTTATCTGTTCCATGATTAAAGAAGGCAAAGGAGATATTTCAATCATTCCTTCTCTTTAGGATATGTTTCAGTTATTAACAAGCACATCGTGCCTTCATACAAGAGACAACCCCTTCTTTTACAATTCAGAAGGAGAATCTAAAAGGCCTCTCCCAAGCAATGCTCTCCCTCATGCTTTCCACAGACGCATGCAGTCTGATATAGGGACAGTCTGATAAAGTTTTATCATTAACACTAGTAGAAAATGCATTTACTCATTACAATTCCCAATTGCAGCAGACAAGCAAAGAGCAAAGGCACGGATGGAGACGCAGAGCAGAAATCTTTTTTGCATCCTTCATAACAGGTGACAAAGGATGAAGCAAAAGCCTGCATTGGTTTTGTATGGGCATGCAAGGAGGAAACTGCTTCCCTTTCTGATAGTCCAGGGCAGGCAAAGTTGGGAAGGACTGCAGCACAGATGGATTTTCGCCCCTTCTAGTTATGCTTCAACAAGAGAATAGGGCTCTTCACTGAAATTGCCACACAGCGTCATGCAGCATTTCTCTTAGACGTGTTATTTTGGTAAACCCATAAGTAAGGCAACTTCTCAAAACGAGAGGCTTCAGAAAAGGTCCTACACTGCCAAAAGATTTTTGGTGAATGGGAGCATCTGACTGCTCCACACAGGATGGAAGTTCCCCTCCCTCTTCTCCCAACTCCCTTAGGAACCTGAAGAAAAGAAGATCCCCTCTCCCACCTCCCGTGGAGAGCAACGTGAGGGAAGTGGGCTGCAGAGGTTATGTGCAGTGGCATCCTGTTGCCCTTCAGGGCATCCCGGACGGAAACTTTCTTGTCTGCGAGCAGCATGGTAGACATTTGGTGGCCAGCCCTGGAGTGATAGCAGGATTGCCGATTGATGCTCCAATAGCCCAGCTCTGCGAGCTAACCTCCGTCTTGGAAGGGTAGGGCTACACAACACCCTTAATACCACAGTAGACAGTGCCGCTGCAGGATTTCAACTACAAGTCCATCCTTTCCCAGCTCATGCAACCCCCAGTAGCTGTTTCAAACCTTTCATTTGCTCATGTTTAATGCCTGCCATTCAAAACTCCTTCCTTGCAGAAGAAACATGATGGATGAAGGACCAGACTCAGAAATCTTTGATTCAGAGCACCAACAACTAACTTCACTGGAAAGATACTTGGCACATCAGTGAACCGTGGGCTTCAGTGGGGACCAGTGCATAGCCACATCTCCTATGGCAAGCATACTTGTCAGGTTGTTGCACATAACTTTTTTTTTCTTTACATATACAGACACACAAAATACCAGTGGCATTATGCAATATTTTTTCATATTTCTGTGGAAAATGCTCCCTCCTAAAAAGACTTGTTCACCAGTCTTAACAGCTACAAATACTTTGCAGGTAAGTGCAGTTGACAGGAGAAAGTTAGACCTACTGATTAGAAAGCATTTTCAGAAGTAATATGTATTCATCTAATTCTGCTTTTGTCACAGTTACAGAGTATTTGTCTGGAAATTTCATCAGAGCTAGACCGAGGCTGTATAATCTGTGAAAATCCCACCATGCAATTGTAGGAAAACACTTACAATTATATTCACCACTGTTTGTTGCCATTCAACCACTAGGCAATAAAATAATGAATATTAAGGGGGGAAAAAACCCTAACAAAATGTTGGCAAAGCGGAAAAAAAAAGTTAAATAAATGAAAAATAACAAACTAGCTGTTCTTAGTTTAAAATCACACTAATTCATGGACAGTAGTGGGGAAAGAGCTGTGTGGGATTAAGTGACTCAAAAAAGGAGCTGAAATAATTTCTATGGGACTGAGCCAATCTTACTGCTGCTCCTAGCCCACACCACAGCAACTCTGGTTTCCTGTTTACCTGCTTTGTGTGAGGAAGAATCTTGTCCTGTCAACATTTCTGTGTATCTCTAAAAAACCAACCACGTAACTAGGTAAGCAAATATATATGAGCAATTGCACTCTCAGAAAGGCAGTCTTGACACGAGATTTCATACTGCACATATTTGACAATTTTATTGAACTAAAATGACACATTCCCTGCCTTATATCACCCAATATCAACTCTCCTAACTGACTCAGCAGTGAGACTGATAAATGCCAGGGAAAAGAATCCTGTTCTACCTTTTCCAATATGAAAAAGAAGTGTCTACACCATGAAACTTCAAGGATATTGGCATTAAAACCTATTGAGTTCCTATCTATTGAGCAGGACAAAAGGGATCCCCCTGTTACACCAGGGAGTGCTGAGCATCATCTAAAATTCATCATCCTTTGCATATCTGATGGAGAACAACCAGCGCTGTTTTAAGGAGCTGTGGGTAGCTGTTAGTCAGTTAAAGTCCCTATGAGGCAGGTCTTGCCTGGACCTTGTCTGCAATGGAGTATTTACAGCAGCTACTGGTCTTTGTTTTTATTGTTCTTTTCAGCTTGTGGGCAGTGTGTCTGCTGGTCCACACGATTTCCTATTTGAAACCATTTGCTTGAGAGCATGGCCTTTGCTTCAAGTTCCTACTGCCAGTGAAAGCCCTGTGGAGTGGCAAGGAGAAGGGATTCTGAGACCTTAGACAACAGGCTGGTGCTGTACTAGCCCCGCCAACCACTGTGAGGGGACCCAGAGCTACCTCTGCCCTGAGATGGCTGCTCTACCATCCCCTCATGGAGGAGAAGGAGCTTGCCAAGCAACTGAGATGTGGGGCACAGAGAGGTCTTTCTTTCAGGGAACCTGAGAGCTGTGTAGGTGCCTGGGGATGCTCTGCCAAGCTGACTGGTCCCATTCTGAAGACAAACTTTTAATATGCAGTGTCAGACAGTCGTGGGCTATGTGATGCTCCTATACTGCACTAAGCCAGAAGGCCCAATACAACATTACTGGAGCAATTCAGGCTGGTTGTGTGAAAGTGCGTGCATAATGGAAACAGGCCTATTTCCCCCTCACTCTTCACTTTTCTTCAGAAAACGCAAGTCACAAAGGGACAAACTGCTCTCTGCTCTTTTGCTCTTTGTGTACTTTCATTATGAAAAATGGGCTGGTGGCATGCACAGCTTTCACAGCGGGGGGAAAACGTGCCCAACTGCAGGATGTACATTTTATGCTGTTGTTCCCCTGCTGCTCTAGGGGATCGCAGAGCTGGCCTGGCTGTCAGGGGGCTGCTAGGACTGTCCCACCCATTTAGAAACAGCTCCTTTGGTCTGCAGGCATGCCCCTGCAATAATATACTGCACTATTTTATTTAAATGGATTCAACTGCACTTCTTTTTCTGTCTTTCAGTGGGCACACACACAGAAAGGAAACTGATAGTGATCCTCGACCTACCCATACCCATTTAGAGACAGCAACACGTCAAGTCACATTGTATGACTTTGAGCTAGCAATGTTTTGTAACTTCCCCCAGTTACTGCACGCTTGCACAGAACCATTGCACAAGCCAACTACAAATGTCTTCAGAGTGCACCCATAATTTAAGCACTTGTCCACCCACGTCAGTGTCACCCAGACAATAGGACTCAGGGACACAAACACACAGGCACAGACCCGGCAGTGCGCAACCGACAGTTTTCCTTGCAGCCCATCCCTTTTTTTTGTCTGCAGATGGTCTATTTAGATTGGAAGCTCTTGGGGGCAAGTATCTTAGCCAAGATTTTTTAAATACCGATTAGCAAAGCTGGGTTGTGATACTGAAGGGATGCTGTGCTGTGGAGCATGCAGCTAGTGCTAGCAATGGAAGAAAGAGTCCCCGTTGTGTTTCTGTTATACAGACAATCAACTTGTAAACACCACCTTTTCCTCTACATGTTTTCTGTTACGTAATTTTTAGGTACTGTAAGTCTCCAGGGGAATGAAAGTATCTGAAAAACCATCACTGACGTTTATATGGTTGGTCTATTCCAATGACACAACGATTCACTTTTTTGTGATTTTTGAACTGTTCATTGGTACGTGTTAATCTCAGCTTCCAACAGATAGACGCATGTGGAGCAGCAGAAGAAAGAAATGAAGGCATTTAGTATTATTTCATCTCACTGAGATGAACTCTCAGAGGAACCATCCCTCCCCGGTCTGACGTATAGAGTCTTCCTTGCTTCTGCCACAGGACAGACTTTGTCCCAGAAGTTGCTCAGGGAATCTAAGTCTGTAGGCAAAGGCTGGATGGGGTGGGGAAAAAGATAAGCAGATCAGGTGCATTTAACACCACCAGCCCTGAGGGATTCCCTAAATGAGATTTCTGGTAGGGCAAGGGAGTGTTTGAAGATTTCCTTCAGAACAGGTACAGGCCATGGGCTTTCTTCAAGCCTTACAAGTGAGACAGGATCAATTCAGATCAGGGTCTGAGCATGTCCTTAACTGTGATTGACCTAGGGTGTACCAGCTCATTGCCTCCTCCTGCTTTGCCAGGAGACAAAACAAAATTTCCTTTCCTAAAAAGGTATTTCTTGGGCCAGCAGCTTTTTAAGCTCCTTCTGAATTCCTGCTCAGCAATATTATTCTCTCTGTCTCCAAGCCTCAGTATCCTGTTCCTTGATATAACATTGCCAAAAAAGCATTTGGGAAAATCATGTATCCAGTGCAGGATTTAATACACATTTAATGCCCAGCTTAACAGTGGACATCTCAGGTCCACTGGGGCTAAATCTATGTAGCCTTCTCATTTTGCTCCATTTTCAAGCACTTGGTCCATTAGTGAGTTTTTCAGAGCTATGTAGGTTAAAACAATTCAATGAGAAAACCAGAAAGAAGCAGTCAAAAGAAGAGAAACCTAATTTTTCAGCAGATGTACACAGTAGGTCAAATGGCCTAAGGGAAATATTTAATTTAAGAGTTATAATATTTCTACCAAGTTTCCTAACCAAAAGTATTTTCACCAGGAGCACTACTCTTGATCTGGTTACTGCTAATGATTTTCCCCATGGACTTAGCTCATAAAAACATAAATTGCTTTATGAATCATAGAATCATAGAAGCTGGAGAAGAAAATGATGGGTTAGGTCATCTTGCCCTTCTCTCTGACAGTGCAGTATTATTTCTTTTTATAAAAAAAATAAAATTGAAAACAAGCATTTATTCAGAGCTGGAGAATAAAATGCTAAGTTCAAAAGCAATTTTAAAAATACATAATGAAAGCAATGAAGGAAGAGCCAGATTCTTAAGTACCTTGGCTCTCATCTACAAGCCATGACAATTTGATGAGAAGTATCATCTGGATAGGCACAGACAGAAATTCAACGGCAAAAAAAAGGACAATGGTGTTAAGTCATGTGCACGAGTAATTATCACAATTGTAAATGCAAATCTAGTAGTAACAGACAAATATGCTGCTAGGCAAAGACCTGGATGTCACAGTAACCACAACCAAATGTACAATGGGACATGCAAGAACTCAAAGTTTGCGGACCTTTGTGTAGAGTGAAGGTAGCACATGTGATAACTCACACCATGTTATTGTCACCCATCATGACATCTCCAGATGTCTCAGGGAGTCAAAAAGTCTGTGCTTTACATATTTGCTTTTGCAGCCTTTGGGTTGAGTATTTTTCTGATTTTCAAACATGGCTTCAAATCCTGCTTGGTCTTAAGTTTTCAAGTGTTTTCCTCAAGCATGTCTAATTGAAGAGGCTATCCTTCTTCATTAAAACCCCTCACTTTAAGAACCCGTCTAATTCTGGCTCAGAAACTGGTCTTGATCTGACATCCTCTGAAGACAAAAGAAAATATTTCTGTTATTTCTTAAGTTAACCAATCTTAAAGGTATTTTAAAAAAGGTATTTCTATGTCCTGTTAAACTGACTAAAAATTGTCCTGGTGTGAAGTTCTGACTTTTGTCTCTGAAGGCCTCAGTCTTCAGAAATGGCCCCTTCCAGCATTTTTTGCAGAGAATGCAGGCATTCACTAGAATTAAGACTGTCTGAAAACTGTTATAAACATAAAGTAAATCAATTGAAAACTGTTGCTGGAGTTGGTTTTGGACTTCAGTGTGCTTTTTGTAGGTTTCTGCAAGACAGCAGTATCTAATTTTGTTCCCATTACTGTCTTCCACCAATTTCTTTTGAATCGGGGCATCTTAGAAAATACATCTCAGTATATCTGTAATTCCTTTAGCTCAAGTGAACTAGTGAGTCATGGATCTGCAAGCATGGATGTCTCCAAATATTGATTACTGAAACTAGAAACACTCTAATCCAGCATTTTTTATTTTGATTCTAGTCTCAATACAAGAAGGCTGATACCATTTTAAATCCCGTCAGTACATAGCATGCATATTTTGATATGTCTAACTGCAAATCTTTTTTGTGAGTTCACATAGGTACCAGCCCTGCAATATATTTCTGTACAGGCTACACAGGGAACTGATCGAATTGAACCAATGCAAAATAGGATACATCACTGAGCAAGAGTATAGAAAAATAAATGTACAGGCCAAACCTGCTGGAGTTGTCTCAGAATGAAGAATGAACAGGGTACCACTTCTTTTTCCCTTCACAGCCTGTGGTGTACCTCATAAGGCCAATCTGTATCTCAATTAAACACATAAAGAGGAGAAGAGATACCAGACTGATGGCAAGAGCTGCTGTGATTCTGAAATCCTTGGTGAGAAGCAAAATTGAAGGACTTTGCAGTCCACTTCAGAATGAAAGAAGTATAATCCCTTCTACGCTGTGTCATGAATGACTTAGCAATAAAAGGAGCTGCGCGTTCCTACTGAGGGGGCAGTCTGACCTCTCTTCCTGACATCCCTAAAGCTTCCTCCACTATGCAGCTGATTTGACTATGACAAAGTGAAATTTATTTTACAAGGAAACTTTTACATATATTTGAGTCAGGAAGATACATGTGTTGCTTCAGTATGTATTATATCTCTACTTCCGTTTTAAACTAGAGAATCTTATTAAATATTAACTATTATACCAACTGAAGAATTGATTTAAAACAATAGGTATGCCTGCAGGATGATTTTGTCTCTTACTATTTGAGCAGACTCATATTAAGAAAACCAAAGCTTACTTGTCT
>WEIS01081844.1:0-11586 GCA_013389965.1 Todus mexicanus
AAAAAAATGTGGTTTTCTTTCCCTCATAACTAGGTTTCCCTCATTCAACAATGTCACAAATTTTTTTATGGGCAAGAGGAGCCCTTTCCACACACAGAGTGCAAAATTCCTCCGAAGTCCTTCTCAAAAATCTGCATCAAATATGTATCCCTGAGTATCTTCCTCTGTCAGTCACATTATTGCTTGACAGGCATTGCCTGTGGTCTGCCAGTGCCTGTGGGGCACCATTTTGCTACTCAGGAATGTTTCAAGGGGGAAAAGAGGAGTACACGTCCCAACAGCTGCCCACACCTACACATACTCTGGGAACTCCATGATCTCAAGCTTCTCCAATATTTCCTCCATATTTTTCAAAGCCCAGACTCTCTCTAAGAGGAAATAACCCGGACTGTTGCGGGACTTGCTGACCTCAACTGGTTTCCACATAGTAGCAATAGTGAACGGAGTCAGTATTTCCACAGCAGAGCAACACCAGCTTCTGGATTATTACATCTGGTCCCATGGTTGTGGAAGTGGCAGTGGTGTACGTTTCCAGATAAGTCACTTTCATCGTTCTGAAGTTTTTCATCTATGCAACATAATAGATGTCTCCATTGCAGGGCAGACTTTTTTCCTGCTTTGTGTTGCAATCCTATTTATCTAGACCAACAGACCTGCTAGGGCACAGCAAATTTTCTTTCTTTCTCAGACACATGGGTTTCCCTCTGATAGATGGATGGTGCCTTGCAAGACCCCATTTCAACACGTATGCCACCCATATGTGACCAGAGGGTGCAGCTGCACCCGGACCTTGGAATTCAGATGTATTGTGAACTGTTGCATGCTGTTTCCATGAGCAGTGGCAACTGGGGATGTCTCAGCTCTGCATGCTAAAGAGACAGATAGGCAGAGAAAAGTGCACAGTCCCTAAGCACCCACAAATCCCTCATGCAACAGTACCTCCCACAAAGCAATATGTTGTAGGCCAGAGCGTATTGCATCTACGAGAGCCATGAATGTCCCTTGGATATATACATACATCATAGTCCTTCTTCAGTTAACTTATCCACGATGAAGATCCACAGTGCCGTTACATATGACAGCTCAGTGCTAACAGCAATGACACGTTTTTGTACAAAATTGTGGGACACAAATGTACTTGAATTGCCCAGATTCTTTCATCTCACTGTCCTAAATCTTTGTGATGACCAAGAGTTTCTCTCCAGATTTCTTTAAGCTGAGAGGGGAGAGCTTCCCAGGCTTTTCTGTATTAGCTCAGTCCTAAAGCCAGATACAGACTAGCTTAGACCACACTCTGCCCCAAGGCTGTCCCTTTTATACTGCTAGAAATGACCAGCAGCCACCTATCAGGAGGGTGTTGCCAGAGCACAGCATGCACAAGCCATGTTTCCATGCTTCCTGCATTGGGGATGGTGGGAGCGAGGAGTAGGGAAGGTATGTCTGGGAACCAGGAGGGGTGTCTATATGGCACAGCACAGCACTGAACAGACAGCCAAATGAGCTCCTGCTCTTACAAACTTAAACAAATCCCAGCAGTGGATAGCTTCAGAGAGCAATCACTTATTCTTTTGAAACTACCCTGCCAACTTGTTTTAATTGTAAAGGAATAATCGGAGGGAACGAGTTTGAGAGAGTTAGTCTATTAATCATTTATTGTGTTATTTTTATATGGTATTGTGCTGCTGCTATGATATGTTAAATATTGCAGCTTGATGTGTGGTCCCCAGGCCCAAGGAGTCCTATAAATTAGATGGATTTTTCTAAAGTTCTCCCAGTGAGAAAGTTCCAGAAAAAGTGAGAATAGCTCCATATTGTTCTATCTCCTTAGATGCAAAATAACCCCAGTTGACTGTGTATTATCCTAACTACACAATATTCTCATGGGAATTGTATCCACAAGAATCCTTTTTTTATGGGGTTTTGAACAGGGGAACTAATGGCTATTGCGAGGTACAGTATCAAAATAAAAGTAAATTTTCTCAGGCCATTGTAAAAAGCTTTTAAGCCAGAGCAAAAATTAACTTTGTCTTTCCCAGAGTGAGATCTGAGGAAGTCAAGCAATGTTTCTGGCCTCAAACTTCTTTATTAATGAGCTTGACTACGTCAGACTCTTTTTCCTATGAAGCATATAAGGGAGTAATCCTTCATTCGCCCAAAAAGGTCAGAAAGAGTGATCCGAATTTGTGTGCACTCCAGGCATGTCATCTGAGGGACCTCACACCCCACCACTGCTCCCACAAAGCTTATAAAATTCTGAGCTGCTGTACAGGTATCCATCTCTCTAGCCAAAGTTATGAAAGATCAGATTTCCTTCTATCCAATCTGGAGACCCATTTTGGCCCAATGAAGCCATTCTTGCAAAATTATTGTCACCATCCTAACAGCAGCAAATGCAGCTGTACACCTGCAACAGCTGCTGCTGGAATGCAGTGAAAAGTGGGTTTGTCATTTGCTGAGAAACAAAGCTCTCCCCATGCATTTTTATCTTTAGTTTTAATCCAGAACAACACCAGTTCCCAATGCATTAACAAATTAAAGCTGACTGCACTCAGCACCTCTCAGGAAAGCCCCACATTACAGGGAACACCCTTGGAAGGGATGTCAGAATTACCGAGCCTCGAATAAACTGGTAACACTGAACCTTACAAAAAGATTAACCAAAATCAGTTTCTGTATTTAAAAGTAGACCTGCTTTGGTCCACAGTCTGTGAAAGAAAAAGTATGTGGGACTTTCTATAAAATTTGCTGAGTTTTGTGTCCTATAAATCAGTAATACCTTTTTTCTTAAGGAAAAAAAAAAGGGGGGGCGGGTGTGTTGCAGTCTTTATGCCAACTTTCCACTCATAGAATCTGAAGAACCAGGAAAAGTGCATTATGAAGTAAAATTTGGTGCAGTAAATTATCAGTATTGAAAATATCATGAGAAATGGCCTCTACAAACAATATCACAGGGATGGGACAATTCCAATGGCTTTCTCCAGTATACCTCTTGGCTGATTTACAGTGAAAGTTTTGCCTGAAAATGAGACAAGAAGAGACTGCAAGATTTGGATTGGGGTTTTTTAATTATATGGAAAAAAAATATTAATATGGTCCAACTTTCACTGAAGTCAATAGAAAGCCCTTATTTGAGGAGCAGGCTTACCGTGGACAAACAGTAAACCCTAAATTCCATCAGTACAATCATTCTTTGGGGTTCTTCAGTCAGGTTTACTCAACCTGGGACAAAATTTGGCTATTATCCTCTACAGAAGTGTCAAGTTTTTTTATTACTCAAAGTTTTTTAGCTAAGTCCACAAAGTGCCTTTCTGACAGTTGTACCCATCCAGCCATGCTCGTTACGCATCCTGGATGCTTCGAACTGGAGAATCCCAACAAAGCAGACCGTGCAGTGTTTCCTGATTGTTTCTCAGAAAATATGATTTAAAAACCAAAACAAACCAGACAGAAAAAAAACCCCACACTTATTTGAAGGCATGGTCCTGACTGGAGGGTCAATGCATCATTAAGTTAAACTGATATTATGGTTTGTGTATATGGCAAAAGCTGTCACACTCGACTACCACTGCCTGGCCTTCAGGCTGGCAGGCCACTTGCCAGCTCCATCTAGACATTGCACAGCCCCGTCAGTTCAGCATGGCACTCCCGCTAATGTTTCCTGCCTCTCCGCAGGGCTTAATGCGTTACACACAAGGCAGATGCACAGGCTGCCTGGGTTCTGGCAGTAAACAGGACTTGACGCACATTTTAACTTAAAGCATGACTCCTGGGGCAGGCAGAACATATGGCGTCCCAAGATGGGTTACATCAATCAACTCAGAGCATGGGTAGAGCAAGCTCAGGTCTAGCTGCACTGACTAGGCTGCAGGGCCAAGCACATAGAGGTGTGAGGATCGAGGCTATCCGAGCTTTTGCTGCATGTAAACATTGCTTTATCAAGTCAGCTAAAAGAAGAGAATGTTGGAAAGCTAGATACCTGCTCAGGTTTGCTTAGGTGTCTTGAGGTGGCTCTATTTGATACTGTCTGGTGAAAAAGTTAATTAGCATCTAGAGTCAGAGACTTACTCATTTCAGTCTTTCTTCTTCCTACCACCCATGTGCTCCTGCCACCTAGAGCTGAACAAAGAACGAAATGTAATTTCTAACCTATGCTAGAAATACGCCTCTCATCTCATGCAGAGGATTGAGGTTGTGTTCTTCTTTTATCGGTTCCCTTTGGTAGCTAGAGGCTTCATCTGTAGTAGGCAAATAAAAAATGCTGGGGAGCTCTTCTGGATACCACAACTCTGTCATTGCTGCGGTTGCTTTGCTGGAATGGTCCTTGACATGGATACAGGCTGGGACAAGCAACATTTTCCCAAGCCATTCCCAGACACAGTCTGGAGAGATCAGAGATCACAAGCCACTCTCAAGTGGCAGTTTGCATACAGCTTTCCTGTTTTGGAGACTGGGAAAGGTCAATGGCATGGACGAAAGCACCTTTTTCCAGTTGGCATCTGAGAACTGTGCCAGAACGGTTGAATTTACTGTTGTAGGTGTAGCCACCACATCCATGTGAAGTAAGAAAGTTATCTTTATAGCTGTATTATTTTACATAAGGGAAATGAGGTTATAAAATGGAGGTCTACATTCAAATAGTTATGACCAGAGTTTACCCTTGACATTACAATTACTCCAGCATCTCAAGTCAAAAGACAAGTGATGTTCAGCTCTCCCAGATTCTAGTCTCCATGCAGTCAAGGGAGAGAAATCTGCATTAGGGCTGTCTGAACATTGCTATAGCTGCCTTGGGCAAGATGAAACAGAAGGTCTGCAATAAATTTGAGGAAACCTGAATTTAGACCTTTTAAGACCTTTTTTCTTCACCTCTGGTACTCAGAGTACAGAGCCAACCACCAAAGACCTCAAATTATCAGAGCAACGCCACATCTGCAAGTTTTATTGACTTCAGCTGGCTTTGTGAAAATCAGACTTCAGTGTCCTAAATGGAATTCACAGAAAATAATGAACGAAATACTAGCAGCTACTTCCAAAAATTTGGGGGGAAACATCTAGGCAGGCTCCCATAGGAACTTTATGACAGATCTGCTTCTCCTAGACCACAGCAAAATACCTTAATGACAAGACTATCCAACTTCTTCCTGCTCCATACGCGACAGGCCTACTTCATTCTCTATCCATCACAGATACACTAGAAGAATCAGGAGTCCTGTGGAATAATGGAGTAAGATGAAAATAAATAGAGTGTCACGTCCTGTATGTACTAAAGGTTGGACAGTGAAAGGTCTGTAGGTAATGCATCATCTTTCTCCAGCTTAGAAAAAAGCCAATGTTTAGATTATATTTAATTAACATGGACTAATTTAGGCCAATATAATATTTCCAATATCCAGACCAAGAAATCGGATGAATTTAAGTCCAGATCACTTAGTTACTGTTAACAACAGCATGATTACCTTTCTGGTCTGGGCAAGACTTCTACTCCCTGCAAAGCACGTGATGAACAGTTCTCTGCCTCTTGGTGCATAAGCCATTCTCAATCTAATGTAAATACAAATCTGCGGTGTTAGAATATAGTATTAGTGCTGCTTCAGCAGAGCACAGCAGTCAGTTTTTCAGCAGTACTCATGCACATGGTGATGGAAATGGAGGTATTAATGTTACAGACAATGAAAAAGGAAAGAGAGTAGCAAAGTAAAGTAAACAGAGATTATTGAATTTGCTCTGACCTCAGTTTCACTTGGAGAAAAAAAAAANATCTCTATGGTCTTTTCCAAACTTGTTAATTCTGTGATTCTGTGATTCTGTGATTAGTTTACTCCAGCTGAGATCTCCAGCCTACTGTTAACTTGAAGTGGGTATGAAAAACAGATCTGAGATCACATTGATACCTGTATACTCGGCAGCTGTTAAAAGCACCTCAGAAATCCAGGACCTGTCCACAAGCATCTGATGTTGCCGTACCAATACTGAGTCAGTGGTTAAATAGCTCAAAAGGGCTGGAGTTTCAGCTCCTGGAGACACCATGACATACATGCATGGTGTCACACCATTCCTTGCTGTGTCAAGAGCATACATCTGCACGTGTGTGATTGTCCTGCTAAGTCTGTACAACACATACTTGAGGACCAAACTGTTTGTATCAGAAGTGTTCTCACTGAACATGATTTCAGCCTCTGTGCAGTGTAGACAACATAACCTTCCAGGACAAGACCTCTCTGGGATGACACAACTTTACTTTAGTAGCCTAGGTAGTTAAGGATTCACAACATTTTATAACATAAGAACATGAAGCAGCATCTTCTTGCAAGATCATACTTACTTTCCTATTGTATTTTGCATGAACAGATGGAAAAACTCAGAAGAAAGACTGTTTCAGACTGATTTGTCAACGACCCAAAGTTCAAAGCTCTAGTTATCTCTTGTATTAAAATGCTCTGTTGTTCCCTAAGGAAGAATTTTTCACTTTTGATAGGGCTCTCATCAAATAAAAATTGTCGATGAGGGTAAGCCTTTGAAAAAATATGTTTTATTCATTAATTATTTTCTCTCATAACCTCTCTAAAGAAAATCAAAGGGTGAAAAACTATGTTATGAAACTGCAACTTTGCTCTCTCTACTAGAAGTAAAAATGTTATACAGCATATTTTCCTTATTACACTAAACCAGTATTTATCTGGGAGGAAGCTAACTCGCTCATGGAAGATACTGTGCCTCAAAACTATATTTTTCCAAAAGTGTTTTCCTTATTTATGTGATTAAAGGATCATGTGTACGGTAATGCCTACCCCACGATTCACATTAAGTTAGTTTTAAAATAATTTGCCATTTACATATGTTTTCACTAGATTGAAAATTAAAAACCCACATTTTATGTAATTCCAGAAATAAACAATAGAAAGAGTCACATATATCTCCCGGGTTTAGTTGAGCAGGCCTGCCCTAGAACCCTGTGAGTCGGAAAGTGATATGTTTTCAATGGTGAAGGGTTAAAAGAGGATACCAAACTATCTTCTGGAAATCATTAACTTACAAAGCCCCAAGAAGATAAAAGTTTCCATTTTCTAAAATGTAAATCTAAAACATATTCATTAGTATTGCAAAACAAACATGCAAATCTTCACCACTTGAAAAGCTCGGCTAAATATGTACAAGGGCAATACCCAAAAATACATCTGGTCCTCGGTTAGAAAACTTGCCTTTTTGGTTTTATCTAAAGAGCTTGTCTGTCTTCCATGGTTGGCTTCTTGGATTATTGCAATTCATAACAAGCCTTTTAGCTAAGGATGAAATAAACAAAGATAAAGTCTACGTCCTAGTTCGAAATGGTCCAGATGGGATGACTTTTCCATATGTTTAGCACACCAAACATTTATTTATCGTTACTAGCAGAACTCCAAAAAATTGCAACAGCTTATTAAAAAGGGCAGGGGATACAATTTACAGGTTTTGTAATTTCTGCCCACTTTCTTAATCCACCACTAATGCAGGGTATCGTTTTGTACTAACTCAGGTTCTCTGAGTGTGTGTGTGAGCGAGCATGTGCGTGTGTGTTGTTGTTACAAGGCAGGGAATCTCGGTTAACTGATCAAGAGAAGGTTTTGTGCCCTAATTTGGATACAATATCAGTCATGAGGAATGTGTTACATCATAACAATGACAGTGTGGGTAAAACTGGCAGTACTTGACTCGTTCCTCATCAGAGTGATTTACTTAGTGTCTGGCAATCTGTTTTTCACATGATGTTTGTTTCCCATAAACAGTTTCAACATGGGAGAGTATGGTGTCAAGATAACAGTCATATCATCAGTCATTGCAGAACATCTACGTGGGCTGCCAAGAAAATGAGACTCTTTTATCTCTGGCTCCTCTAAGTGCTTGTGTTTTAGTGATTGCTTCTCATAACGTTCATGATTGTTTTCTGAAACCTGACCATCAGCAGCTCCATTATGTTGTCACCTCAACCCAAGTGAGCTGAAGGCTGCCAAGGAAGCAGGGCTGCTGGGAGGATCAGGGGTAAGGCTGTGGAGGGAGTGTCTTCCAGAGGTGCTGGGGAAACGGTGCTTAGAAAGTAGCACAACAATAGAGAGACTGGAAATTAAGCTGCAGGCAAACATTGAAGAATTTGTGAGAGATGTGTTGCACCACAATGTTTTTCTGTGACCTTTCAAATCAAAAGGTTTTTGGTATTAGTCAGATAGGATGTGAAATTTTCCATTGCATTATGTATTCCTTGCACTTAAAAACGTTCTACATTTGTAAGCAGCAGGACGAATACAACTTCAAATAACATGTAGGAAGCTAACGACTGAATCTCAAGGCGTGTTTTGATGGAACATAGCCATGACTTGAACTATAAAGGACAGAAAATAAGAACACAATCCTATTAATGACATACCTCACCGTTGTATTAGAGATAAATTACAGGAGCTTTGAGGTAGATTTATCTCATCCAAACAGAGCTGACTTACAGATATATATAGAAGGTGTAATGTGTATTTCTGATTTTAAAGAAAAATATTTTGATTCCTGTATGTGGCTAAAAAGAAAAAGAAAAAGCCCCTGAAAACAGAGAGCTATCAATAGTCTCAATGCATGATGAACATATTTGTTCAAGACAATTAGCCTGCCCAAGTCTGTACTTCCAACATAACAAAGGGAACTGACAGCTGATAATGGAACTTTAGTGCTTCTGAAACCATTACCCCTTGTGGACAACACAGCCACAGTGGCTCAAGGCAGGAGATGCAGTGAGTCACTTCATATTCCTTTCAGCCCTTTTTTCCCTAAGATGCTACAAGTTCCTCTGGACCTCTCTGGAGTAGCAATGGAACTTGGCCAGCATGTCATTTATAAGAGCAAGCTTTTAAAGCATCCAGTCATGTCCTGGCACCTGCAGAAGAGCTGGCTGGATAGGAACCCTCAAGTGGATCTTAAACTTGGCAAAAGAAAAAACAAAACTTTGGACAAAATCAATGCAACTTTGGTATGAAATCTCGAACCCATATGCCAGATGAAACAGAAAGTGCTCAGGACAGCCTATTCAGAAGTGTCTACTCAGGCTTGAGGAAAGCAGCAGCTGCAGTTGTCCAAAAGAGAAGCTTTTGGCTTGGCTTCTGATTCATTTCTATAGCCTCTACTTCTGGGGCTTAGAATATCTTGGCATCTTCTGGCTCCTTGATGTCCAAGAAGAACAAGACCTAATTTCGTATCCCAAAACATAGAACTGCTGATGCAAAAGTCAAGAAAAAATTACTATCATCTCTGACACTGAAGCCAGGAATGAAATTCCTGTCAGCAAACAAAAGTGTGGCCCAGATCAAGGTTTCCTCCAGGCTACTATGTAACTGTTATGTATAAATTATTATGTACAAAAATTACAGTCAGTTTGCAAAGCCAGGTGCTCTTTGACCTGTGGAGTAAATCTGTACAAGCCCTAAACAGTGTAGCCCTTGGTGAGTGTCCCAAGCTAAGATGCTATAACCAAAGGCAGTACCATGAAGGGTGCAACCAGAGAAATCTGAGAGCTCCTATGCAGGCCTGGCCACCTCAGGTGACAACGCACAGTGGCAGTGCATAGTCACCCTATGCACAGACTTGCCACTATGGTGAGCATTTGGCACACCTTCACTAGGCATTGCCCAGTTTATACCTCCTGGGGCAGGGCTGCGCTGGAATGCAAGGGCAGCACACTTCGCTGCTCCCACAGGCCTCCTCTGCATTCAGATCACTTCTCACTCTACGCAGTCCTCACCCCACCTTCCCTCATTCAGTTCAGGAGTTGTGCCACCTTCACTCATGTTCCAGTTGCCCCTTCTGCCCTCACTCCCGAAAGCTTTGTATCTCCACTCATCACTTTCCAACTCACCTCTTGCACCAGCCCCTTCATCCAGTGTCCCCACTCCTGTCCAAGAGGCTCGGCACTTCTCCACATGGTGTTAGGGGCAGGCTGTTTTCAAACTTCCCCTTCCGTATTAGCTCCGTCTCAGCAGTGAGGAGACTGAGAGCCCAAGAGGGACAACGTCCATGTTTTAAGCTCCAAATATCACAGTAGCCCCTGGAGATAAGAGCAGTAATTGTTTGGAAAGTCCTGTTCCATCCAGGAATGGAATATGCCCAATACTTAATTTACATAGTAAAACAATCCTAGTCTGAAATTTCATATTAATCTACAAAGCCAAGTGCAACAACACTTCCAAAGAAGCCAAGTTTCAAGTGAAACTGGACCAATTTACCATCTGGGGTGGAAAACTTCATTCTTCCTGCTGAGTTTTGCTCTGCATCATGGGATACATTTGAAGCCAAAACAGAAGGGAAACTCGTATGACAGGGACCCTCATCAGTTGAAACTTAAGAAAAATTTCACACGATCTTATGAAGATTATCTGTAGCTCAGTGTCTCTTTTCATTTCCAGAAATTTTTGTAGGTGAAGACAGAATAGGTGAAAGCAGAAGAAGATATTATTTCTGATGTATGTTACAAAGGACTCAGGCATAGGATGCAGCAAACTGGCCACTGAATAACATATGTGAGCACAATTTTCATTAATAAAAGCAAAATGTTACAAAGGAACAGAATACTCAATCATTTGGGGATTTTGTCATTCCTTCCTGTGATTCTCTATAACAGCATGTTACAATTATTTGTCAAGACCTCCTAATTTTTCCCAGAGACAAAACCTCTGAGCCTCGGGTAAGTTTTGGCATTGCAGGCAGCGCAGAGATTCACCAAGCCTTTTGGATGCCATTAAGTCCTCGTAATTTCACCTGGATGCCAGTGAAGAATCCACTGCTGCTCTGCAGTCATCTGTGAAAAACTAGAACATCAGAGGAGCTGCAGAAGCACGTTCTTCTCCACACACTGATCCTAAACTGAAATGGCTGTTTCCAGCTACAGATGAAGAATTATCTCCAGCTGTTTCTGGTGAACAGCTATATCAAAGTAGTGATTTCGTAAGGACCATTTCCAGTCTCTGTTACGTAGTGTTACTAGTACTGTCAGCCTGAGTGCTTAATAACCTTCAGTGAGGGCTCCCCAAAATCACAATATGAAAAGTCCTGCACTTTTAATTCCTTTTATGTGCCTGTTGATTTACGGCATTGCAAGTGTGGTTCTTTCTGTTCGCATTCCCAAGCCTTTCCTCACATGCGGGAGCTGGGATGAGCCCTTTACCACAGGACTCCAGAAGAGCAGAGGTCCAGATGTTGGGGTTGTAGTGTAGGACTTGACACAACAAGCCTTGCCTCTCTTGTCCCTCAGCTCCTGATATGTTAGGCATGCACTTACACTGATGAGATACCCCCTGTCCTGTAGGTAAATAATTGCCAGTAAAGCTCCCCGGCTACCAAAAATCTTGTATTTGCTCAGAAAACCTTCTGCTCTCTCAGGATTTCTGTGTGTCTCTGGTTTTCCTAATCCCAGCTAGGATTCTAATATTGTCACTGCCTGGGTTATGTCCCTTCCGATGGCCACTTTAATGGCAATGCTCTGACTATATTTCTGAGCTTGATACAGTGTGCTGCAGTTTTTGGCACTACAGAAAAACAAAATAGAAGGAGGAAAAGGAGAGAAGTTGTGTCTTTTTT
>WEIS01081850.1:0-20318 GCA_013389965.1 Todus mexicanus
ACCCAGATGGTGTATACACATTTCCATGCTCAACCACAGAATTCTTGTAGACAAACATCTCATTCTGCTCTCTGCCTTCATTACTCATTTTGGTAAAACAAATGTGATAGGAGAGAAAGATGTTGGGAAGTTAGGAATATAGAAAACTGTCTCTTCCAAGGTCGCATTGCATTCACAAGTGCATTGTGAAAGAGCAAACCTTAAATTCTTGGACCTGAGCCCACCATACTAATGGAACTTTATATAGTCAGGGTGAAAAGCTCCTACCCATGCTCGGCTTTAACAGGCTTAAGAAGTTCCACCTGTGAATGTAGCCAAGGAAACAGCCAAAGACGTTGTCAGACAGTCCTTACCTCTCCATTAATGATGGCAGATTCCTGGCTCCTGTCTGATGCAGCATGAACAGCAGGTAGTGCCACAGGTTTGATAGCTATCAGCTGGACCGATCCAGAAGAGGTGTCGAAGGGGTCAATGGTCGATTTGGCAATGTTATCAAAGAGAATGCCTCCTTCCTCTTCATCACTGATGGGCACTAAAGCACATCAAACTTATTCAGCATAAAGACACGTGCATGTTCAAGGTGAAATTCAGTGAACACATGTTTTAGATTAATGATGTGCTCAGTACATTTGAGGAGCAGACTTGGGAGACCTTTACACTGGAAGAAAATCCCGTTAGATTACAGATAACATTGTATTCAAAGGCTTATCTGTCTCTCCCCCAAAGAAGGCTGATTTCCAATCTGCACTAATAAGATGGGAAAAAGTAGGAGAAAAAGTAGGACAGAGAAAACTGTATAAAAAAAGACAATGAAAGTCAAAGCACATCTTTTCCTAGGTTTCATGTGGAAAAGACCTTACATGTGCGCACACGCACATCTTCACAAGCCAAGGCATCAGTATTTACACCTGATCTAACCCGAGTGCATTTTTTTATGTCCTATACTGCAAAAGGGTGGGCATTCTCAAAATTTGAAAAATAATCCTACTGATTTTAGCAGAAGTTAATGCTAAATATGCCATCTGTTAAAATGAAAGCATTATACGCTAAGAAAATATTAAAAAATTGGACACCATCACATTTATTTGCAAAGCACTACCTCAGGTGACTGTCAACTTAAACCATTACAATTTCTTGAGACACGAGAAGGCTTCTGAAAATCTTTAAAATAAAATGGCATGGCGAAGCATCTTTAGTTTTCAATTTCTATATAAATGGATAACTTGTTCACATACAATTGGGCAATTTCTCCTCCAATTGTTTTTGTAAACCCGCATCACCTTGTCAGCTGTTGAATCTTAAAACTTTTATCCTCATATTGGAATAAAAGAATGACTCTAATGCATGAGCACAAATTCTACAAAGAGATCTGTGCAAACATTTTTGAATAATTATGCTATTAGAGGGAAGAATGTCTGCTCCATCTCCTAACTGACAGGAGCAGAGATCATCTGCTAAAGAACAAAGTGGTCTGCTCTAAATTTATTTCCTCTGAAAATACACCCTGGTTTAATATTTAATCACTGCACAATTACAACAGACTTGTATAAACTCATCAGTTTAGACAGCCAATGATTTGGGCAGGAAAATGTTTGACAGTAGTAACATAAAATATGAACCCACTGAGTAAGCTCATTATTTCTGTCTGTACTCAGTGTGGACTGGAGTTGACACTACTTGAGCTTTTGAAAAAATATATGGGTTAAATCGCTCTGTCATTAAATATTGTCCCTCCAGCTCCACGGAACTGTCCAAATACAAGAGTCATTAGTAGGTCTGAAATCCCCTCGTCCCTCCTGGGGTTGTTCAAACACTCTGAATGTGTATGCTCACTGGAGCGAGCAGGTCACAAGCTTGGATCGCTGAAATTAACTGCCAGAATCCCACGGACAACCATGCCGCCAGGACACCACACCAGCAAAATGAGATGAAGAGACACTTGCCAGTCACAGACGGCGCTTGAACAAGACAACATTTACATTGCTATGAGTATAAAAGTGAAGCATGGAAATTCTTCCTTGGGGGCATTTTGAATCAGTTCAGTTCTCATGTAAGTCACAAGATGCAGTTCTGGAAGATGGGTCTTCTCTGTAATTCATGTCTGAAAATTCCACGCTACGCTAACAAGGTACCTCTGTTGTGACACAAATACCTCCAAGAGAGAAAAAGTTTGTCTGAATTGTATGCTTCACAGACAAAGATGGTCTCTCAGGATGATTACACCTCAGTGAGCTCAGCTCAGCAGTCCAAGTACCAAGAAGTTGTGGAATCCATTCTCCATGGCTGCCTGTCTCAGCATTTGACTAGCTCAACCCTAAGCATCAACTTGCCAAACGTGATTCTTTCCAAACATCTGCTACATACCCTATTTCAAGCAGAAAGCACCAAGAAGTGCAGCTGCTTTTCCATGCCAGTGTTTCAGAAGGACTAAACTTGCAAGAAATCAGCAGTGATCTCCAGGCACCCACAGAGTGCACGACTAGCAACAGCTGCGCGAGTTGTTTCCTCAGACCTCATTTGAGGATCAGAAACGAAGAGTTTTGCTTAATTAAACAGAATTCCTCTAGTTCAAAGACTCATTAAAGAAAAAAAAAAATAAGGGTAAGGAGAATCAGGAATCACAGATGACAGCTACTTCTACACCAAAGAGCACCTTCAGTATCAGCTCTCTTACCGGTGAGCACATCTCCTGCATCTACTGCAGTGCTATTGGCATGGAAATAATACTAGCCAAATGGGACTAGAAATTGAAAGTATATTCCACCTTAGTTTAGCATTTCTTCATTAATTGGCATTTATAATACAAAAGTAGGCTTTTTTCCATTGCCCTTTTTTTCCCCAATGAGTTATAAAGAAACTCTGTGATCTCCAGCTACTGGCATGCTGCAACAGTTTATGCTGGCAGTGAACCATAAGCAAGTAGTGTGAGAATTTTAATATTTGCTTCTATTCATCTCTTTCCGAGAAAACACAGAGGAAGCATTTATAATATAACTAAACTACAGCAACCTCTAAACTTTAAAAAATAGGTCAGAGGGAGCTTGGAGAAAGGTGGCAGCCCTGGAGTGTTTATTTCTGCTCTGCATCCCTGTCCCGGGATAGTCCACCCATCCCAGCGCCTCAGCTGAGCGAGCAACTGGCAGGCACAGGAAACCTCAGACAACTGCCCAGATGTTCTTTAGAGTCACTCACAATAAGCACACTTGTTTATCATAATTAGAAACACAGATTTAAAGCAATGCTTGTAATTTCTGGTTTTGAACAGATGCATACCAACCTTGTTATGGATTTATCGTTCTTCTCTTGCTTGCACTCTCTGCATGCACAAAAAACCAACAACTTAATCACCCACTTAACAGTGTTTTCCCAGCTCTCAAATATTTTGCGTATCTATTTTTTTATTATTTATATCTCATGCCAGATGATCCATTGAGACTGAATTACTCCTCCTAATCTTCCTGTGACTGAAATACACGAAGATATATGCAAAACAATCATTTATTCAGGTTGAGTGCCAGTTGCAGTGAAGATCAGCGTGGCACTGGGTTTTTGAGGAGCTAGACCATTGCTGAAGCTTTATCTCCACATCACTGCAGCTATTAGTGTACAAAATTTGCTAGCTTAGAGCTGCCCGAGGGATGCTAGACATCAGTTTGGGTGCAGCTCGGCACTGTTTCCAGCTGGCAATACCAGCAGGTGGAGCTACCCACTCATGCCAGTGATCCTCAGCTAGGGGAGAGGGATTGTGGAACTGCCGCTATGAGCCATAAAGAAACAACACACCAGGTGGAATACACTGGTTTTATCTCGTTACTAATTTATATTAAAAAGAATTTATCTTTTGTCAGCCTAAGATTTTGATATGAAGGCCACAAAAGACTTGTCCCTCTCCTCATTGCTCCACCTTGTCATTCCTCTCCTCTCCCAGATCAAAATACATTAGAAGGGAGAAAGGGACTGAAATTCTTACCTGTAAAAAAACAGTAAGGAAATTACAGCAAAATACTTGAAACAAAGGTATGTGCTGTTCTTCTGAGAATCAACCATTTGACCAGTTTTGGAAGTCCTTAGAAAAAGAATGGCATCGATGGCGAAAAACACGTAAAGCCAAAACCTGCGAAACACTAACAAGCAGGTAGATGCTCTATGCCTTTTTTTAGGTCATTCAATGAATCATGAAAATTTTTCAAAGATTTATTTTCTATGAAGGGAATGCAAAAATTGTGACCATACCTATAGATCAACAAAGAGCAAACTATGCCACTGCCACAGAGCTAAAACAAATCTTGACTCTTGAATGTGAATTAAAAAGCTCTTTATATAGGAAAAAAAATTGACATTTTCTACATCATCTAAAGCATTCCATTTATGAGCTATCTCCAGAAATATACGAGCAAGAATTCTTTTTAATAAAGAAACATAAGCTTCTGAAAGAATTTATAAGCCTATAGAATAAAATACAAGTAAATATTTCTTGCCAGGAGAAAAGCAATCAAAAAGACTGGCTAAAAAAAAAAAGGGCAAGCTGGATTAGCCATGCTGATCTAAAAGAGGCCAAACAAAGTATTTTTCACTTATTCTATGCAAGTTCTACCACACCCAGGAATACAGCACCTGGGTGGCCCCACTCACACAGCACAGACAGCTTGGAGGTTGTTTTTCGCCCACTCTCTCTCTCTGGGGAAAGAGGCGGTGGCACACTGACAACTTTTGCTTTTGTAGGTGTGTGAAGAGGCTCAGAAATGTGGCTCAGAAGTTCACAGAATAGGTTACGACATTTGGCTGCCTCTTGCAAATCAAAACTGAGTGGAAAAAGGGGCAGGAAATGGTATTGGCTATGTCTGAAGAAACAAAGAGATCACTGTCACCAGGAGGATGCTAGCAGGGTCACAGTGCTCTCTATATTTAAAACAAACAAACACCAAAAAAAAAGATGGTTGAGGAAATGAAAAGCATATGGGGAAATATTAGGCTATGTTACACATGCTGAAATATTGGAAGAAAGAAAAGACATCAACATTTAAAGCTTCTGGGAGGCTCAAGGAGAACAGTAACTGGTGCCAGTATGAGGCATTTCAGATGAACAAGTGGATTTTGTTAATGCTTCAGCATGAGGGAATGACTGATGAAAAGAATAGACTCCTTTCTCTACACCATAAATTCTTCCTAGCACTCTGATTTCTCAGCCTTTCAGAGGCAGGCATCATGAAAGAGAATACTGTCATTTCAAATCTGCACATATGTGCCAATGCAGTTGTCTGGACTCCTTCCTTTCTGAAAGGGAAAGGTGAGTACCTCCAGAGCAGCGAGATCTGTCCCAATTAACTCTGACCCTCTGGAGTCACTAGAGAGCCTACCCCAGGTTAGGTTAAGAAGCCAGTGTTAAAGGACTAAAATTTGGCAAGATGACGCCTTTCCCACTCTAACTTGATTTTCATCCCACCCATCACAGAAAAGGCAGATAAAGGGTGCTGGATGTTTGCAAGGATACACCGGATCCTCCAGCTAGCTCTGGAGGATGTAGCAGATTGCTACATTGCTGCTGCTGGATTCAATTGCTGTTGCCATATTTCATTTTAATTTGAGTCACTATAGACAACTGCTCAGAAATTCAGAAAAACCGCCTCTGATGCTGAGCTGCTACATAGAACAGCATGGAAACCAGTGACCCACACTTCTGTAGAATAAAGGAGGCACTGGATCATAGCTTGGCTGAGCTACATCCAAGAAATCTCTTTTACTTTAGCTAAGTAAAGAATACAGCCAAGTTTTCTCCCCCCGTACTTTATTCCTGCAGACACCTGATTTTCAGATATTCCTATAAGAATAGAAAGAAGAGAGAATTAAAATTTATATAACAGCTTCTGCCTGAACAGAGAAAAAGATAACCTTAGAGACTGATATTTCTAAAAAGGAATGAGGCCCCTGGCTGAATGACTTCTGCAAAGTTACATTTATTTTGAAGACAACGTCCAAATGCTTGGAAGATGAGAAGTGTTCCAGCTGTGATTCCTAGAAGGAGGAAAAGAGGTTTTCTTCCGCAAGGAAATTTGGCTCTTTGGGAATGCTGCTTGTACATCTCCACCTGTGATGTGTGTGTCCTTTCACGATGTACAAAACTGGGCTCAACTATACGAGCTCTCGGCCCAAAAGGTGTGGAGTCATATGCTTCATTAGGAACTGCTAGCAAGTGAAAGCTTTTGTTTTTCTCGAAACAAGCAAGCAATCACACCTTGCTGAAGATGCTAAAAGCAAAATTGCAAGATCAAGCACTTACAAGGTTGGAAAAACAACCTATATAGCTTTCACTGGCTTCATTTTGTGAGGAGCTGGTGAAAGGAAAGGTTTCACTGTAGGCTACTATAATTCTTTAAGTACGTGTAGGGTCAGCCATTTGCTTCTCCCTGGATGATGTTTGGCCTGATAAAACAATGGGTCTTAGAAACCCAACTCGGAAATTGCCAGTACCTCTGTTGGTTGATTCTTTGATCTCACAGTCCTCTAACATATGCAGTTAAAAATAAATTAAAACCATTTTTAAGTGCCTAAAGTAAATGAAAGCAAGACTCAACTACTTTTAGAAAGGAAACTTCCTACTAGAATACCATTTTCCAAGAAAAACAAAAGGAAAAACGTACAATCATCTTACCTAAGTTTATCACTATTATAACACAAACAGATATTTCATGCAGAAATAAGGCTCAGTTGAAGAGTTCTGCTGATCCTTCAAAACATCAGGCCCTTAAGCCAAGCCTGTCGGTCCATGCTGGTTTCACATTGTTCACTCTCTGCCCTGACACACTCCATTTGAAGTCAATTTTGATACAAGCCATATAGAGTTTATGTACTGAGGTAACATCCAGTGCTGTCATTTTTCCCTGTAACTAAATGTCAGCAAGAAATTGAATCTAAAATTGGTCTGTAACTATGGCAACTAATGAGCCATTCTAACTTGGAGTCCCCCAATCAAACAAGAGACCATCAAGGGATTCATTCCAGTTTCAAGATGCTGCTTTTCAGAGAAGAAAATATGCTGCTGCTTTTGCTGACATGCGCATTACAGGCATCAGCCTACAACCAGGTTGGAGAGCTGGAGCAGGTTCAGACAAACAGCCAAGAGAAAAGCAGCTTCTTTCTTAAACTGGAAGGAAAAACAGCCAACGTATTGTATTGATGCTAATCACGCTGGATAAAGATAAATCGCTGCAAGAAAGAACAAAATATCAGAGATGACAACAGCGTTTGTAATTATAGCTCTGGGGAACAAAGCATCAGCTTCGTGATGAAAAGTACCGGGTGCCTTTTGGTTTTCAGTTTCAACTTCAATAGGCATTTGGGGTCACACAACTCAAAAGTCAAATACACATCTACACATACATATAAGAATAAACGTGAGGCCAGCTCCGTAATTCTGATAAGAGGGAGGTCATTTCATCTTCCATGACCACATCTTCCTTCTCAAAGGCTGTTCTGAAAGAGTTGTATCAGGAAGCTCTCCTAAACGTGCCTTAAAAGATACACCTACAGCTAAAAAGTCCCCATCTCTTTATCAGGGAACCATGTGTTTATTCCCCTTCATATTTATGTCTGCAAACTATCAGGCAGCCCTTTGTAAGGCCATGGCAGTGCTTTAAGACTTCAATATCAAGCGATTACACAATGTGATACCAGGGTTGCCATCACAATGCTCCACAGAGGTTACTCAGGTGATTTTCTGGAGAAAGAAGGAGAGATTTACACTAAGATTTCCTCTTTATCTGAGTCCTTCCATCCACACCTGTATTTTTAACAAAGAAGAATTATGGACTTGTGTTCATGACAGAATCTCATGAGACTACATCTAGTTTAATCCCCTCACTTTAGAGGGAAATGATCAATTGATTCAGCCACAGTGTTTTCTATTCATATAGAAAATATAGCTATGGAAGCAAAGCTATAACTGAGGAGAAATAAGCAGAGACACGGACAAGGAAAGCAAGGAAGCAAAAGCAAGGAAGAAAGGGGATTGAATTCTACTCTCATCAGATGTTTCTGATACATCTCAAGTCACAAGGTCAACAGCATCAACCAAGGGCTTGTGAAAAACACCCTGAGTAACATCCAAGGTGCACAAGAAAAAGCTGCTAGCAAGTGTTAATGACAAAAAGGTACAACAAGGATTACAAGAAATGGAAAATTAAAGCTTCGAATGTCTCACACTTTATGAAATTAATTTTTACCCAATTAATTCATGTTCACCAGATCTGGGCCAGCTTAGCAACAACAATAATGGAAAGTAATATCTTAGGGCTCTACACAGAAAAAAAAGCTGTAAAACCTGTCCACCTACTAAGCAGCATCGTGTCTTCATTAGTTTACTGGTATTTAAAGGGGAGGAGGAGGAAAGAAAGAAAACTTGCAAAGGCCCACACAAAGAATAAACAGCATACAGTTCCACGTGAGGTTGAGGAACAGTTATAGCAGTAAAGGGGAAGAAGGGAAAAAAAAAACCCCAACCAAACAAATAAAAAACAAACAAAACAAAACAAAAAAACCCACACAACAAAGCAGCTGAGACAGAAACTGCCTAAGTCCTGCTGAAGGCACAAGGAAGGTGGTTCCACCATAGCGCACGGTGGTACGGCTACAGGGGCCACTACAAGCAGCTTTCACCAAGAAACACTTCTCACCATTTCTTTTCCTTCCTTCATCTTTTGTCACTTTTTGTGGTGCCATTACTTTCTGGAGGGAACTCCGGTCCGAGCTGGGCTTTCCCGACCCGTTGCTGATGATGGAGCCATTCTGACTCGGGGACCGGCTGCAAGTAACCATAGCAACAAGGGAGGATGTAAGTTCTTCCTTATAAGCCTCATTTCAAGGTTATTTTATTCACACAGTTTGCATCGATGAGTTTTCAAGTCTGATTTTACACCAAAAGGAGACAGAATATAAACTGCACACAGAAACCCAGCAAAGGCAGGGAAAGAGCGATGGTAAGAGCACGTGAATTCTCAATTAGCTCAGGGCTGATAGGCATCTTAATGGCATCGAAAGCAAACACTTCTCATGCACAACCCCCACAATGACAGAAGCAGCACTGCAGAGGACAAAAAATCCCGTTATCAATTCAGTGTCATTTATACAGCTGAAATAAAGCAGCCCTTTGTTTTTGTATATATGGCTAAACTGATTCCTTCATTATTTAGCAACTGTTTTGTCAGTCACAATGCAAAATTCACTCACTCATTTTACACGTATGCACATACAATGTGACAAGAAAACTCCCCTTTCTTTTTCCTTTTTGCATATAACCTGGTTTAACCAGCACCGTTATTTGCTGAAACTCCTAAGAAAACACTTACTTTACTGGGCCATTGCATATCCTTGCCCTGAAACTGGTCCCTGCAGAGGGGTGAGGAGGGAGAGCAGAGCAGAACTGCTGCAAGCGTTCGGTCCCAATGACGAGCAAGAACAGCAATGAGCAGCGTAACTCTGGGCTGCACTAGGAGCCAGCTGTCATCAGAAGTTCTCTTTGGTTTGGAGTGAGTAAATTGTTCAAATCATAAAGCACAGTTGGGAAAAGACAGCCAAAGTAGAAAACGTTAAATTGGATGCTGCTAGACATTCAAACATGGTGTCATATCGCTTCTATACGTGAAACTGGCCTCAGTGGGACTGAAAACTATCTACAGGAGCTGCATAGTTACTCGTGCACCTCTCTGCAATCCGTCACTGAATTGTTGTGGCCAATGACAGGATAATGTAAAGAGGTTGCATTAGAGAAAAAAAATGGACTTAGTCTCAAGGACTTTCATTTACAGGGAAAAAAATCAAATCAGGTTCTTTTGCTGTCGCAATGACTTTATATCCAGAAAATGGAACGAAAGAAAAAAAACCTGTAAAAAACATCCTGTAAACTATTGCCAATACTATATTGCCAGCCTGAAACATTCATTTACCTCCAGTTCTGAGCACCCTCAGTAGAGAGCATTTACTGTGGTCAGAACAGGAAGGGACAAGTACGAGAAAAGTAATTCTTACGGACTCTCGTTTGAAGATAGCCTAGGTGAAAATACATATAATTTGAGACAGGCTCTTTCTAGCTACTGAGCTTTAGGAGAACTCAGCATGCAGCCCAGCTCAGCCCAGCCTGAGGATTTTCTTACAAAATTCCATTGAGAATAAATACTCTTGAAAAGTAGTATTTCTCCCCTATAAACCTGTCTGTCACTGCTAGTGAACAATCCTAGCCCAGTGAAAAAATTCACCCAGGGACAGATCAACACCTGAAGAAAATCTGCTCCACTAGGGAACAAGGAAAAGAAGCAAGCACAAATAACTTGTGATTTCAGCTGCCACTAATCTTAAATATTCATCTTTTTTAAGTGGTCATTATATTATTAACTGTGAAGTTTCTGTCAGTGGTAATATCAGAGAAGATAGTCTGATCAGTTACTTCATGGCACTCTGACTTAAATTGACCTTTCCAGGCTGCAAAGCAGCCTCGATGAAAAAGCAAACACATAAAGGTCATGAAATATTTCTTCATCTTCAGAAATCATTAAATTCCATACCTAGACACAGCTCCTGTGAATGAAAGAAGACTAAAATTCTGCATGGTCTCACTTACTCAAGTAATTACCCTGAAGGAGGCGAAACTAACTCTTAGTTGTTTACTTAGAAACGCATCAAGGTTCAACACATTTTATAATAAGAGTAATTTTCCTGTGAATTCCTAGATCAAGTTTGCTTATTGACATTTGTTTAAAATTGTGCAGATTAAGCAGAGGGGAGATTTCTGTGCTCATTCAGAAGACTGAAGTGCTAAATCGCTTTTGTTAGAGGATTAATTAACAGGGCTGGTTTACAATTTTTGTGTGTATTTATACATGGCTTTGGAAAGGCTTCAAAATATTTTAAGGAACAGCTCCTACAAAAACTTAACCTGTGGCGGCCCAGCACCAACAGCCACAGCTGGTGTCGTGGTCATCTTCCACTTGTCATTTCTTCAGAAGGTGGTAGACTTCAAAAGGAACAAGTGCTGCTTGGTTCATGTGGACTATATAACCTGACTCTCATTGTTCGAGTGATTAATGGTATGAACAGCACATCACTGACATTATAGGGCAGAACAACAGTTTACACCCATACCCAGCAAAGCCACAACAGGAAGCAGGGGAGTTCTCAACTGGCTTGCTCTTTTCTATCGGTACTCTCTGTAGACAGCTTGCTCCATATTCCAGGTGATTTACCATACAACCAGAGAAGTATGCCAAAGCAGACACCAGTATTTGACCATACAGCAGAGAAGAGGAAGAGTCAGATGGCTTCCTAGGGACCCTCTAATCTATGATCCTACAACTCTGTAGACTTACTATGGGAAAATGCAAATGTGGGACACTTTATCCTAGACATTATATAGTCTATTTTTACACTGTAGTAAGTTTTGTCTTGCTGCAGATGCTTTGGATCTAGAGGTCTCCCATAATTCGGTGGATGTTTAGGGTTTGGCCTTCTGCTAATGAAGCCATTGGGTTCAGTTCTGGAGTTACAGTGTCTGTCAGCAGAGCTACAGCAACTTACAGTGGCTGAGGTCCTGTCTTCTGGTGCATCTGAGAAATGATCAGTGCTCATGTGCTTCAGGTCCCATGTTTTGTTCCGGTTACTCTCTTGTACAACACTAGCATGAGAGCCACTTCCCATTTACCTTGTCGATCCATGTAAAATCTGTGAAGACTGTTTTATCTTGTATTTTGCAGCAATCTTACACACCCAGAACAGATCAGCGTTATGCCAAGAATATATCGTGGAGGAGCCATCTGCCACACACAGAGCCCGGGTGCCAAACCTTACAGTTTTTTCCTAAGCAACCAGCAGAACATACCCTATTCCACCCCTCTGAAGAAACGTGACAGTCTGTACCTTTTTCTTGTTTCATTGGATTTGGCAGTTTTGATGGTGCTCCCATCCTGAGTGATTTCTCTTTCCTGGGAGGAAGGAGCATCTCTGACTGGAAGTGGAAGCACAACAGTCTCCTGTGTTACAGGTAAAACCTCATCTTCAGCTCCCTGCTGACCTAGGTGTTGCTTGGCATAGTCAAAGCCTTGTACTGGCTGGAAAAAAGTGGGAGAAAAAAAGAAATTTCCAGCAGGTATCATATGTGGATATGAAACATGCACTTCAATACAAAATTTTCCAGTACCCCTTAACTTCAATTAGGTAAGCAACAGGTTAAAATATGTAGACTGCCATATGAATGCCCCAAACCAAACCAATTTTCTGACGAGACCTCCATTTCACATATTTTAAACATGATTAGTTAGTATAAAATTGATCTTGGCTAACCTTTCTTACCCTGCTGCAACTCCCAGAAATTCTTTTAACAGACAATGAAATAATGAGCATACAGAATAAAAAATTAGGAGGAAGGAAAAATAAGACCACACAGAACATGGAAAACTTTCTCTGACAAAAACCTTGTGTTTCAAAGAGGGTGGGAGTAATTTATTCCAAATCCAGACAAAGTAAAAAAGGCACACATCAAAGTTTCATGGGCAGCACTTTCCAGAAGAGGATCTTTTTCAGATCAGTGAAATTATATTTTCCCTAGCTTGCCAGTTGCCTACTGGGAAGGTTGTTGCTGATTTCACTTGTTTCTCTTGGGAAGCAGCATTTGCAAGAGCCTTGCAGCAAGGCAGCCAAGGGCCGTGTGCCCACCCTCTCCTTCCCCAAAGCCTGGCAGGGTTTTTACACAGAATTGCTACAGTTGGAAAAGACCTTTTAAGATCATCAAGACCAACAATTATCTAACTCTACCAGGGTCACTACTACACCATATCCTTGAGCTCCATATCTAGACAACTTTTAAATACATCCAGGGATGGTAATTCAACCACTTCCCTGGACAGCTTGTTCCAGTCTTTGATAACCCTTTTGGAATAGAAGTTTTTCCCAATGTCTGACCTAAACCTCTCCTGGCATAACTTGATGGCATTTCCTCTTGCCCTATCAGTTGTGACTTGTGAGAAGAGATGAACGTCCACCTCTTTACATCGAGCTGGGACCACAGCACCAGGCTGAGTTCAGAGAGCCACTAAACCTCCAGCTCCAGGGACACGGAGGCTGCAAAAGCCATGCCAAGGGAAGCACGGCACTGAACCAACGTTGCTCCCTCCATTGCTGCATCTGCAAGGAATGAGCAGAACTGGTATATGCCTTGCTGAACAAAGCAGCCACCAAAAGGTGGATTCTCTTAATGGAAAAAATTAGAGTGTTTACACAAAACAACTTCCCAAACTTAATTTTCTAGTGGGAGAAAAAAAAAAGGGTGGGGGAAGAAAAAAAAAATATCAACCTGCATTTTCTGTTGCAAAATAGAGAAGGAAAACAATACGACAAATAAATTACTCAAAGAAATTCTTGCCCACCTCTGGAAAAAATATTTAATGCATAAAAATGTTCTTGCTACACTAAATTGAAGTAATTTACCAAAAACTGGGAGGATGATCTTCCTGAAGCGCTAAGACTATTGACATAATGCTAAAAAAGCACCAGAAAACCCTTCACAAGGTGAGCAATGGTGATTTTAACCCTCAAATGTACTTTGGGAAACAAATCAGATTTAGACAGTTAATAACTAAACTTCTCTCAGGTTCCTACCATGTTGTCATTGAGTATTTTAGTTCCAGAAGGAAATCAGGTGGATTAAAAAAAAAATTGCTGATGGCACAGAAAAAGGATAAGCTCTGAAAAAAACATTTTCCCTTGTTCTGTTCCTTACTAAATCTGAGCTATAGCTACAAATACAGATAAATTCATAGGCAATCTCAGTCTGAAAATAATGAGTCTGGGTTTTATTTTTTAAAAACAAAAACGAACCAAACAAACAAACAAAAAAGCTTTTTGTTTATGGAGATCTGGATTGCATTCCCAATCTGCTGTTTGAACTGAGGCTGAAGATTTCTAATGTGCTCACAGACTTCAGTATTCCACTGCTGATTAGCTCCAGTGCGTTAACTGGCAGACATCTCCACATGTTACCACAATGGAACTTGCAACACATCAGACAAATGCCAATGCACCATCACCACCCCATGGCAAGTCATGACAATATCACCCCTCTGGAGGCAGGGTACCGCAAAAGAAGCCATCAAATTAGCTTTGAAGGGAAGAAACTAAGCAAGGGAAGAGAAGGAAGAAAGGGGAAGCAGAAGCTGTGTGAAGGACAGCTAGGAAGAACTACTGTACAATATCCTAGATAGGGATATTTTTAACGGAACTAAAGTTTTTCAACTTTATTATGTATATTAAGTCAAGATCCTCCTAGATGGTCTGCAGAAAGGGTAACAACAGAGAAAAGCTGATTAAATCAGTTATTTCTCCCTCTATGCCTTTAAAAGAGTAAAGTTGCAACTTGTACTTCATACCTTATTGTAAAGAAAAGTAAATATACAAAACAAAACAAAAACAAACCAGAAGCAGCAGAACATGAGAATTACTAAAGAACTCTGCAGAGTCCCAGCTCAGATCTGCCAAAGGAAGAACATGAAGGATTATTTTAATCTAAGTTTTACTTACCAACACGTCTAGTAACAAACTGCAATAAAAGATGAGCTGAAAAAGCCATCCTCATCAGCAGACATATTGCATTAAATAAAATTTGATCTTGGAACTCTGCTCTCTAAAAGCCTACAGGAGCAGATGGCTTTACCACCCCTGAAGGGAACTGGCAAGACTAAATCACGCTCAGGCACTGCTGAAGCACCGCAAGCATAGATGTCCAAGGTTGCCAAAATACTGAGAAAGACCAAAGGACTGGGATTTGAATATTGGTTTTGAAATAATAAATAAACGATGAGACCATCAAATTACATTGCATGGCAAAAGGCAGACTGAATACAGGCAGTTGTTTCTGGGACTTTTTTCCTGGTAATGATCATGAAGATACTGATAATAAAAAAATAAAATTATAAAAAAAAAATTAAACAGTCTGATCAGCTCCTACACGTATCATCATGTACACAAACACTTTCTCTGATCTTTTTTTTCATGCCCTTTATCAAATTGATAGTAGTTGTTTTCTTGTGGCCTGCAGTATTTGTTTTTGCTTGCAGGTCTTAGACTGCAGATCTTATCTCTGTTTACCTGCCAGCTTATTCTTTCATGCTCTAAAAGAAAGGAAAGGTGACAAATCAGATTACAGCCTTGGAAAAAAAAACCACAAACAACATGCTGTGAATTAGAAAGCAAGGGAAGCAAAAGCTAACATCTATCCAAAACCTCAAAGTAAAAACCGTTGCTCAAAATAACATAGCATTGAAAAAAACATTAAAATAAATTCCCATCAGAATTTCATTGAATTTATACTTCTTTTAATTTTACAATTGGAAAGTCAATTGAAAAACAAATGGTTACGGTCCCTTTTCCCTGCAACTTAGTCCAGCTGTCCCCAAGTGCTAAGGCAGTTCAGAAGAGCAACACAATTTCTAAGACAGATACTATAAATTACACTATGTATGAGAGGTCATTTTTTTAAACTTCATTTACTTAGCCTTGTCTGTTACAACAACAAAAAAGTCATTCCTTAATTACCAGGCACAGGCAGCAACCCTGCTGTTCTGCTACATCACCTCCCCCAGCTACAGAAGGATATTTAAGGCTAAATGTTTCATTACCCCTCAGTGCTGTGTTCGTGCATCCAGTCCCGCTGGCACGGGACGGAGCTTCTGGAAGGACGTGGCAGGCAGCTCTGCTCTGTGAGGACCTGCAGCCTCCGCTGCTCCCAGCAGCAATAGGACTGCAGCGATGAACAGGCAGCTCTGCGCTGCCCAGCCCCTTGGAACAGGACTTTTGGAAGCCAAACACAAAAATGGCACCACTGTAAACAAAACCAGCTGATATCCAAGGCTGTGGGTATCCCATAATATTCTCTTTTCCTCTCTATACAGTTTGCTGGATAGTCAAAAGGTATAAAAAAAATTGCTCCAGTGATTCAACAGCAAATCTCAGACACACAGAAATAAAATATTAAAGCTACTTCTTAAACTAAAAATCACTCTGCTGTGACTCCACTTACAGAACAGATCCAGCATTAATCAAGCAGTCTCAGGAACTCGTCTAAGCTATGAAATATAATCTATTCATTTTAAACGTGACATAGATATGAGCTCATCAGTTATTTGTATTGCTGCATTTCGCGCAGTTTGGCAATCACAGTTCAAGTAATTAGCAGTGTGCTCGACATTCCAATGTTGGAATTGAAAATAAAAATAAAACTGTTCTTTTCAAAATGACCTTATTTCATTGTCTTCCCAAAATAAATTTTAGCCTTATTTTAAGTAAAGATGTGAAATCAGGAATGACAAAACCAGTCCATTCCCAGTCCCACTGCAGAATTTATCTTTCACAACCCATACACCAGTGTACTCTAAACTAGACCTAGTTGAACCTTTCTGCTGGAGCTATCATTGTGAAACTAAACAGAAAGCAATTTAGCTTTCATTTTGAAATGCATCACTTCTCACATAATGAATTAAATTAAATTTTATGGAGCCTCAAAATACACCAAAAAGAGGAAATGCACTCTAGAAGTGGACCTCCTGCACTCCAGCTGCAAATGTGAGCAAGTCTGCAGCATAATCTCCTGAAACAAGTATAGTCTGGATGCTGGGAGCTCAGCACCAATTGTTTTATTCTGCAGAGCCAACTCCTGTCTGATGACATTGACTTCTGATGCAAATATAACTTGACTGAATAGGTTTTAACCTGACCATGTAGCTTATAATTAAATCTGATTTCTCAGGAAAAGCAAAAATTCAACTCTTTCTTTTTGGAACGACGGCTATGGATTAAAATTTTAAAATACTTTCAAGGCTTTTTTGTGCTGTAGCTTCAACCAGCAGTGTGGGGGGGGGTTCAAATAGCAACTTTCTTCAGCTGTAAAGCATCTGATAATGATGGCCAGCTCAAAACAATGTACAAATTTAGTTTCATTTTGTCATTTAGCTGGGAGTAGATGACACGTAAGAATCAAGTGGTACATAAGATTTGCAGCAGCCCCTACTAAAGCATGATTTGCATTATAGAGGTTTCAATGGGACATTATCTGATATCACTGCAGTGGTATTAGTTTTTGAGTTTGTGATATTGCTTGTTTCACTTTTGCCGACCTAGTCTTAACACTAGTTTGATAACACCAGATGAATAGATACGCATACCAGAACCAAAATGGAAATGTCTTTTTCTCATCATTTTCGATACAAATGTCTTTTTCCAACTGGCATCAGCTGCACCCATCTGCAACTAACCTAAGATGAGGAAAAAAGAGCTGTCATATGCATCATGCCTTCCTTCAACTCTCCCTCCAATCTACATTTTTCAGCAGAAGCAACAGAGCTGAAATCACAATAATCCTGCTGTCTGTAGCATTAAGAAACCAAAGAAAAAAAATCTATCATTTCAATTCCATGCCAATGGAGAAGAACAAAGCCAGCTAAAAGAGCAAGGAAAGAGTGTGACTTACATACAGGGTCTGCAGGCTAAAAACTCCTCCCTCTGGGTGGCCCTGTTTAAGAGCCAGTTAATGGTAGCATTGAGAAGGCAGACCTTTTTCACTATGGAGACAAATCTGTATTCTGTGACATCTTTGTGTTAGAGACAGAGAATCGAACTGGAAACACATTTGATTTGGAATATGTCTTGTAACTGATATGGGTTAGTACCTTTAGGGAAAACATAATTGTTTGAACCCAACCAACAATATCCGCAAATAAATTAGAAAGTTCAAAACATCTAAAAGAAAAATAGCAATGACAGAAATTTTCTGGAAAAAATTCCAAGAATGTCTTTTCTTGATTAGCAGTTGGGTGAAGACCTGGTAAGGACCAGGTCTGAACTGCTGCCAAAGCCCAGAGCTTCAGCCATTGCTGATCACAGCAGATAGAAGCAGCTCAGGCCATGGATTTGAGAATGAGGTTCCACAGGAGACGTGCTGCTAGCAAGGTCTAGGCATAATATCCCATTTCTTCAACTTCATGAAGGAAACAGCTGCCCTGATTAAAGCCCACTCAGCCCTAAAGGCTCAGTGTCTTACATCACTGTGCAACCGTTATTCTGTCACTGCTCCCTATGTGGCAAGGGACAAGCTGGGACAGAAATTGCCAAGTCCTGAGTAAAACAGAAGGTAATTGCTGTGACCAGTGGTATCAAGGACAGAGAAGAAGTGCAAAGATCCAACCTGTGAGTAACCATCATTTCAGTTCCAAACATTGTTCAACTGCATCTAGCAAAGAAACACAGTTAAAACCTCCGAAAGCAAATGGACACCTTAGATCTAGAGATGGATCACTCACTTTAGCTCTCTGAGGCAGGTTCATCATGGTGTCTGGTTTGAAGTCATTCTTGTTCTTTCTGCACAGAACCGCTGTGATGATGATGATTATAACTGTAACCACAGCAATGGGAGCCAGCACCGCCGCAATGATCCACAGGTTGTTTGGGGGGTTTTTCACCACAGCTACAGAAAATTGCAAACCAACAGCAGTAAGTTTCACTGTGCAAATGCAAAATGTAAATTGCTTCCAACACACCCTTCAGCTGTCCCCACATAATAATTAGTATTAAAGGATTGTTAGTATCTAGCTATACCTTTGGATACCTTAAGTAACAAAATTGAATCGGCAACACTGTTCAATTCAGACCCTTGCTAAATCGAGCTACAGCCAGCTGCAAAAGCAGCTATCAACTCCCAAGTCAAGTTAGGTGCCACATTAGGCATCACTCCAATGGCTCATTTACAGAATAAACAAAAAGAAAAGATGCAAGCAATAAATCCTTAATCATTTTTCAAACAGAAAAAGAGCTTATAGTACGGTAGTATGCATGTTAAAAGCATATATGTGAAGTCTCTACCTGGTATCAAAGACTTACTGGCTCAGCAAGAGTAAACTGGCAGAGCTTTTCCAAAAACAATGAAGCTAAACACACTAATAGTTATTAATTATATCAGTCAAGCAATAAGAAAATTCTTCTCTCGTGCTCTAGAAGTATTTTATCATAGTTAAGGTCCAAACAAATCCATCATTTCTGAAGGAGGGGAAATGATGAGGTCGGAAGGAGCCACTTGCAGATATATTACTAATGGCACCGGGTGCATTTCAGAAATGTAGTGATGGTAAAACATTTTAGATTGCAGTTTATCAGAATAAAGTCTCTTAGCATGAATCTTCAACTTGTACACACAGAAGAGATCCTCCTGTGACACATCTCCACTTCTCTCATTTCATTTCTTCCTGGAAAAACACCAGATAATCTCCTTAGGTTGCTGAATTTTATTTCAGTGAAATATTTTCTGGACTTCAGCATGCTATGTCTACTTATTTTCCTGTGCCACTGGTTGCTGGCATGGACAGGCAATTGTGAGAATACCAGCACAAAGCAGCCTTTCCCATTTCCTAGGGGACTGGCGCTTTCAAATGTCATTGAGCTTATTAGCTGTCAGAGGCACTCAGCATCTTCCAGGATCAGACTTCAAATGCATACCGTCTTGTTCAGCAGCAGTTATGAAAGCCAGCTGAAAGCCTGTCTGAAGCCTGCACTCATTTTCTTTGTAGATCTGCAACTTTTTGCAAAGTCAACATAGCTTGGTGATGTCGGAATAGCACCATTAGGTACAGATCTTGCAGTGTAACAGTAACTGTGTGCTTAAAGACTGCCCGAAAAGCCAGGCCAAAACCTTTCAAGGGTCACTTTTCAAGGGACTTGCATAATCCTAAACTATTGACTTTGACATTTAGTTTGGGGATGAAAGGGCTGTGGGGAAGGAAGCTGAATCTGAATTTTATCAGATAACAGTAACTTTAATTACAGAATGTTGTTATGGGAGCAGCAAACAATTGCTGAAAAATCTTTAACTCAGTTACTAGCTTCCAATGTGACCTTGAATAAGTCAATCCACAGCTCACTCCTCAATAAAGCTTGAGTGAATTTTGAAGCAAGCCTTTTGTTTTGCTATAACTCAGTCTCTCACTTATAAAATGGGAACATCCATATATTTTTTTTATTATTCACCTGTCTTGTCTAACCAGACTATGAGCTCCTGAGGGTAGATGTCTTTTCTTACTGCATTTTTGGTACAGAACTTTTCATTCTGCTATAATAGAAATTATAATGAGTAAAAATGAAGTGCACACAAAGTATTTTCCTTGGGAATACAAAACCAGACTACAACTACCATGTCCAAAATGAAATAAATGGATTTTTTTCCATAATAAGGTATAAAGATAGAACTACCGCCTACATTTCAAATACTCTAGTTTCAGAATCTGTTACCTGGGGTCATA
>WEIS01081852.1:3341-17860 GCA_013389965.1 Todus mexicanus
CCCCCCATTCATTTATTCTTTGTATCAGGGATTCTTTTCAGTTACAACTTGTACATCTTTACAGTGCTCAGAAGTGCCCTGAACCATGAATGTTACCGCAGATCATATCACAACCTGGTGATGGCTCCTGCAGAAAGGCCTCTTTTCAGTTCGTCAGATAATCTCAGGAACAACATCAGATCCATGCCTCCTTTCCCTGACCTTTCAGTGTCAGCCAGAACCCCTTTGGATGCAGCTTTGTAGGATTTAGTTACGTCATCTTCATTAAAATGATTTCCCTATCCCCGTCACTCCCCCAGCTCAGAGCAGCTGACATTGGTACGGGGTTGGTTCAGGTCTGGTTGTCAGATTCTGGTAAAGACAGTGAAGGATTCACCTCTGATGTACTGAACAGTCAAGGCAGAACGAGGAGTTGGTGTGCTCAACCACCAAGCTGCAAACCTTTCCAGTTACTTCACTGTTAAGGATATGCTTCCCTGAACCACGTCTTTTAGGTGACCCTAACCATCTCCCTCTAACCGTTCACCATACGTCACCAACAGCAGAAGCACATGGGCAAAGAGAGGCAGCTGGCAGTTGCATCTCCAATAGCCTCCCTCAGGTATGTGCAACGCCCTCCTCCTGAAAACATTCCCTGTGGACTTCACAGTATAGACTTCATGGTTGGAGCTGGACAACTGCTAATAAAATGGTTATCTGAGGTCCAGTAGCAGGTACAGCTTCCAAAAACATCTCAGAAAAATCAAGTGAGATGCTCATACTTGCTTCCCCAGCAGGCTCCTTATTGCACAGAGTAGCTGTATTTCCATCTCTCCTGCAGTCTGTTGCTGTGATGTGCAGCTCAAGTGACACGTAACCCTCTTATCTCTTAAGTTTTGCTCAAGCGCCAAGCTGGGCATGACCAAACACGTAACTTCTCAGCCACTGCTGTTGATTTATTGCTTCAAATGAGGTCATTATTGTGCTTTCTTATGAAGCACAAAGGGAGCAAGCTTGTAGAACGAGAGGGAAAAAATGCATTGCCACTGAGGCATCACTGCGTGGGATAATCTGAACCTTCTCCCGTTCTCTCTGCTGATTTTGCCCAGTTTGTCCCGGTACCTCCAGCCCTGGTTACCCGCAACCGACCCTGCTGAAGAATTGCAGCTCTGACAGGGCTCGTGGACTTCAGCTCTGCAGCTCCAGCTTCTAGGTGGCAACGCATTGTAAACATTTGCCTTTGTATAAACCGCTTCAGGTGCTTCCCCTGAATGTGTTTATCAATTATGACAGGCAGCCTGATGCTTTGCAAAGCACAGCCGCTGCTCTGAGCTCTGCCAACAGCCATCGGCTGGCAGGATCGTGCCAGGGCAAGGTCCTCCGGGCACAAGAAGTTCTTAAAACTCAGCTGATGGTGCTGGGCATCTGCTTCAGGTCTCATAGTTCTGCTTTTCTGCTGAAACTAAAAGCCTTTGAACGCCTTGTGTTAGGAAGGGTGAGCAGAGCAAGTGAGGTTGGGGTTATTCAGTCTGACAGACTGGGAGAGTTGGGGTTATTCAGTCTGGAGAAGAGAAGGCTCCGAGGAGACCTTATTGTGGCCTTCCAGTATCTTAAGGGGGCTACAAGAAATCTGGGGAGGGACTTTTCAGGATGTCGGGTAGTGGTAGGACTGGGGGGAATGGAGCAAAACTAGAGCTGAGTGGATTCAGATTGGACGTTAGGAAGTTCTTCCCCATGAGGGTGCTGAGACACTGGCAAAGGTTGTCCAAGGAGGTGGTAGAAGCCCCACCCCTGGAAGCCTTTAAGGCCAGGCGGGATGGGGCTCTGAGCAACCTGCTCTAGTGGGAGGTGTCCCTGCCATGGCAGGGGGGTTGGAACTAGATGCTCTTTGAGGTCCCTTCCAACCCTGACAATTCTATGATTCTATGATGTCCGTACATTTATGTTCTCATCTCTGTTATGCTGGAAGTAGCTTGGTAATTTACCAGCTCTAAGATCTGCCCGACGTACCATTCTGCTGCCTTCTGAGCACTGAAAATGTGCCTTCCAACCTGTTTAGCAGGCTCAAGTCAGAAATTAATTTTATTTCTACATTTTCTGATGTAAAAACATGACAGCCTGTGAAATAGTTACAATTTTTTTTTTAATCTCCAATGATGTTACTAGTAATCATGGAGACTTCTCCCAAGCACTCTAATGCATCCAGTTAGTTGAAAACCTGAATAATTATTTTTTCTCCATACACAGAGTCAAAATCTGAAATGATTGAAACCACTGAAGATGCTATTCAGTAAAAATGGGGACATAAAACCAGTGTAAATCATGGGAACAGATTTTCGGATGGGTAACGCAGGAGATTCTAAACCTACCTGTCTATTCACTGAGGCAGCTGGTACAGTGCTACTGTGGTGAGACAGGAACACAGCTGTATTTTTAACAGAAAGGTTCTCTCTTTTTGATTCCAGCAGCCTCTGCGCAGCCTCACGTTTCCAAGGCCTGTTTCCAGGCTGGTAGATACATGAAGTTTGCTGCTGTTGTGTCAGAGCAGATGCGTCTGAACTATATTGGCCAATCTAACGAGATGTGGTACATGGCCTGGACAACTGCTTCATCTTGCAGAAGTGTGTGTGGGGACTTTTCTTTAGGAAGATACACTAATATAAATACAATAAATATAATAATAATCTCTCAGGGGAGACCTCATTGCCCTCTACAACTATCTTAGGGGATGTTGTAGCCAGGTGGGGACTGGTCTCTTCTCTCAGACTACCAATGACAGAAAGAGAGGACACAGTCTTAAGCTGCGTCAGGGAAGGTCTAGGCTAGATATTAGGAAGAACTTTTTTACAGAGAGTGATTCCCCATTGGGATAGGCTACCCAGGGAGGTGGTGGAGTCACCATCCTTGGATGTGTTCAAGAAGAGGTTGGATGATGTACTCAGGGACAAGATTTAGATTATGAGGTAATATTGGGTAATAGGTTGGTGATAGTCTAGGTAGTAGGTTACAGGTTGGACTTGATGATCTCTATGGTCTTTTCCAACCTTGTAAATTCTGTGAATAATTCAACCATGTTTTGGATCTACGGCAGGAGGAAGCTGTAACACTGAGGGATTAAATGTCCCACATAGGCAAATTAACCCTAGGCCTTTGACAGATGCTGCTTATCACAAGTTCAGTGGCTTTTTTGCAAAGCCAATGTAGCTCGTATGTGCCCTTTGATCTTGCAGAGGGATTTCACTTTTCTTTTCCTCCTTAGTGTGCTTTACTCTTACTGATCCAACGGCAATGGGTGATTTTCTTCTTACGGCAGTGCTGAAAATGTATTAATTAATAACACTGGTCACAAGTCCTTCCATTTTGCCCTCCCATGGGGTTGGACTAGATGACCTTTAAAGGTCCCTTCCAACCAAAACCATGCTGTAATTCTATGATTTTGCATAGTTGGTGGATGTTTTCCTAAAATATAGGCAAGTTTATTGCGTTCAGTGATTAGGAGCCCGATGTGATTGTGTGAAATCCTTCTCCTAAAACGACTTGTGGTGGTCCTGTGTAGATTGTAGAAGGCTTATTTCTCAGGGAGCCTACTGAAGAGGTTTGGGTGCCCTTGGAAATTATAAGAGACGGTAGAAATAGGATTTTTGTCCGTTTCATGGGCGGTAGGGGGTTATGGAAAATAGTCGTAACCTTTAGTGTGCAGTTTGGTTGTTTTAGAAAGCTGAAAGTTAAAACCAGCGTAATAAGCAGAAGGTAAAACATCTTCTTCTTCCCGCTTAATTTATTCTTACGTTGCTTTTAGTAGGAGTCTGCTTGGTATGAATATAGCAAATGCGACGGTAATTCATAGTTCTTAGCATGTTTTGTGCCATATTTTTCCTTGTGTGAAGCACAAACTTTGTTTACTCTATTTGCTATTTCTATCACTCATACAGTGATGTGAGGATAGCCTATGAGACAGACTGAGTTTACAGACCATCACATACTATTTAGCTTGCCGTAGAGTTAATATCAGCTCTCACACGAGTGTGCGTATGTGTGTCAAAAACTTAGTAAGATACACGCTAAGAAAATCATTTAATTTGCGCTGGTTGAGAAAAATACTAAAACACAGCAAGAAAAAAGGTAATCTTTTATTAATGTGTACAATTTTATGTGCCTATTAGTAGCTAAATGGACGGACATATTTTGGCACAGTCAGCTTTTTAGAGAAGAGATTGTGGTGCAGACGGGTAAAGCAGAGGGAAGAGGGAATTGTAGTGAGAGCTGAATATATCAGTTTATCAGCACAAGAGTAACCAGAGAAGCATTAGGTGCTCCCATGCCTTTCAAAATTAAAGCAAACTGAATTTGTTTGCTAACAGTTTGCAACGTGACTTCTGTTAGATCTGTTTGCCCAGCGGTAATTATATGACTAAAACATCTCTTTGGAGATAGAAGATCACAATGCATAGGTGCTGAACAGTACGTGACAGTGGCTTCAGCCAGTCCCGGCCGGTGGGGCAGCAGTGAATCTCTGCTCTCTGAGGCAGTTGCTACCACAAAATAATGGTAATTAATCAGCAGATGGTAGAAGTTACAGCAGAGACAGAACAATGTCAGCAGCTGACCTTTGTTCGGCTGAATGCAACGTGCAATCCCAGTGAAGAATTGCTGCTGGCAGGCAGATTGGGGTGAAATCGGTAAGTAAATGGTTAGGGCAGAGCTAGAGGTGACAGAATTAAGCCTTTTCTGCCTGTGTGTCTGGTTTTTGCTGATAACCCGGAGGCACCTTCTCCCTTGCTGTTGCTCAATTAGATAAGAGATTGTGAAATAGCTGTTTGGCAGCTTATGGGATGGAAGGGAAGCATTTTTTCAGGGAAGCTGAAATGAGTCCCGGGGACTGGAGACCACGTGTGGTGTGAGATAGCAGGGCAGCAGCGTTCACGTCTGAGAGTCACAAGGTTTCTTAATTCGCCATACTTTCTTTTCCAGAGACATTTTGGGCCTCGGGGAGACAGAGAGCACCGAGATGATGCCATGAGCTCTCCCTGACTTCTTGCAGAGACTCCCTTGACTGAAAGAAGTAGACAGTTCTGTCTGTGAAGCCAGAGAAGTCTGGACTGCACACAAATGGGAACGCAATTTTGCATTCAGATATTTGTTATGCTCTCTAAGGACTAGCGGAGCAACGCTTCATATTTAAACCACCACATAAACGAGAGCTTGACCTCCTAGAGCCAACCCCTGTCTGCGAGGCAGCCGGTCCGCCTACAGCAGGACACGCATCTACCCTCCGTGGGCATGCCGGGTCTGAGCCAGCATAGCTATGGGACACTCATCAATGTGAAGAGAAGGGGGATTGCCCTGTGGGCTGCCAATCTACACCATTCAGATTTGTTTATAAATCGTGGCTAAAAGCTGAAAATAAGTAAGAATTACTCAGCTCTACAAAAGGGGAGGATTAAGCGAAACAGGGACAAGTGAAAAGCAGAAAGAACCAGAAAATTGCAGCAACTAGTATGAAATATTGACTAATCACTCGGATATTTGTTTGCAAATTAAAAAAGAAAAAAAAAAAGTGCTAAGTGCTTTATAGGCAACCCCCCACAACACAAACAAACAAACAAATCAAAACAAAAAAACGTGGTAAGAGAGACCATCTCTACTAAATGCCGAAGCATTCCTCTAGGTTATCTTCCAAAATCTCTGTAGCAAAATTTCTGTGGTCAGGATTGTGTTTTAAGGCCAGCTTCCATGGGATTAGCAGGTTCGGGGTTTGTTTATTTTTTGTATTTACAATCAAACCTTCTCCCATAACTCAGAAAGAAAACTGAATATATTCACATGATTAAAGACTCGCACGTTGGCAGTCCAGTGTAGATTTCTCTGCTGAATTAAAGATACCAAGGCCGCGCCTTTAAGCTCCGTTCTTTTCCTCCTGTGCGTCCCTCTGCTGGTTACATTACTTTCAGATCCTTTAAAGGGAGATTTTTCAAATGAAGCACTGTGCATATTTGCAGAGCGTTCGTATGGCTCTTGATTTAATGGTCTGGATTACAGGCATGCGTTAGCATGGACTAATCTTTCAGTTTTATTTGTGGGTTTTTTCAGACAACTGAAGCGTGACTATCCCAGTGCTGTGGTTCTTAGTACTGATGACTTCTTTATCGAAAACGGCGTATACGTGTTTGAGCCTGACTTCCTGGAGGACGCTCACAAATGGAACCAAAAGAGAGGTGACTGAATTCCATCCAGGGGTTTTGCAGAATCGTTTTGCTTTGCAGTCTGTCTCTAAACTTTGCCCCTCAAATAAAATGTCTCAAAGTGGTGTCACACGTTGCCGTTCATGGGGTACTGGTTAAAAAAATCCCAAACATTTACTATTTTTGATTTTATTTCTTCTGAATTTAGGAGAGAGAAATATGTAAATGAAGAAGTGCTGGTGACGTTATTTTAGAAAGTGAAACGGTGACTATTAGGTAGCATCGCTGAAGCTTGGTAACAGCAGGTGGCATGCAAATACCAGCCCAGCAGCTGCTTGTACCGCATCCTTCAGACTGTAACTTCTTGGATGTCTGTCCTGTTTCGGAAGTGGGTGCTACAGGGGGCAGTTAGTGACAGCCAGGAGGAAAACTTGCAAACCTAATTACAAGTTTGCGAATAAACTGACCCAGGTCTCTGCTTCGGAGAGAAAAATGTAACATGCTTTTGCGGCCGTGCTCTGAACTCATTTCTAGCAACAGAAAACGCTTTGAGGTCATATAACAGGGATCTTTTGCAAGTCCCAGTCATTTTTAGTTGTTTTAGATCCCTAGTGCTGTGATACCGCTGAGTAGGTTCTACGAGAAGTTCAGATCTTACTAAGTGAGCACAGCCAGCGGCTGCATCACCCCCTCCAGGAGAGCCCCTGCTGGGCACTGACCTCTGCTCATGCTTGGGTGGTGGCTACAAACTCACGTCTGGCGGTGAAGCAGGCGTGCTGGCAGTGGGCAAGGAGAGGATGCTTTGGGGCTGGTAAAACCTGGCTCAGTCTGTTATTCAATACACTTTAGCTTTACTTAAATGTGTTACATTACAGCGCGCAAAGCAATGAAGAATGGGAAAAGCCCGGTTATTATTGATAATACCAACATCCATGCTTGGGAAATGAAGCCGTATGTGATGATGGTAGGGAAAGCTCTGATTTATTGCTTTTATATGCTCAGCTGTGACATTTACGAGGTGATTCGACTGAATTGGTTCTTAACATGGCTAAAAAGTAATTAATTCCATTTCCCTTAGTTCTCTAATTACAGTTAAGGATTGGGATTGTGACAAAGCAGGGGAAGAGGTGCCAGTGTAGTTGTTTTATGTAGTCTGAGCTATAGAACTCAGTGAAGGCAAATGACCTGAAAAGGTCTTTGAGCTTGCCCTGTTGCTTGACAATCAAGATGTCACCCTCTTCGCCAGCAGTGATGTGAATTGAATAGTTCCCGAACTATTTGTTGATACACCAAGATATGACTTAAAATTTTAGTTTATGACTTGTGAAGAACACGTGATAGTCTTATAAGATGCATTGGTATCCCTTGCCAGGAGTTCTGGCAGACGTGGCAGTATTTTTTGTACAGTTCCGTAACATGGCCTGCCTGCCGACATTACACTCATGCTTCAGTTCTTGGGTTATGGTCTTGTCAGCTAAGAAGTTTCGGTCTAAGTATTGCTTGCACGGGAGCACAGAAGAGGCAGGAATTAGTAGCGGTGCTGGAAAGGCTGGACGTGTCACTCTGGCAGCAGCTGTGAATGCCCGTGGCTAGCAAGTGAGGGAACGCAGAGGTGGACAAGGTGTCAAAAGTTCAACAGCTTTCCCTGCCTCCTTTTCCCCAAATCAAAGCCCCAAAGCATTAATTGTATTAAATATATGCATGTGTGTATATCTGTGTGTACACACATACATGTTGCTTTACCTTGAAAAAAACAAATGAGGTCTGTAGTAGACTCAGTAGCATGACTGTTAAGATGTTGACCTCAGGCTCCCAGAAGCTCCAGGTTGGCATGGTCAGCCTGTGCCTCTTGAACCCTCTGTGACTCCCAGAGAGTTCAAGTGCCAGGATGCCAACCGGGACTGGGGGCAGTGCTCTGGGAAGTTTTGCTGGGAGCCCCAAATCCTTTGATGTAGAAGGAAATGAACTAGCTGGGACTCAGTCCAGCACCTTGACGGGAGTCATTGTTACTGTCCGCTTTCTGGCTCCTCGTACGTATGGTACATCTCTTAGCCAGATATAATCTCAGGGGGTCTGGCAGATTGGCTACTCTAGAGCTTGGCAGCCATATGTCTAAAACTTCTGTGTCCTTCTTCAGGCACGTGAAAATAGATATGAAGTTGTGTTCCAAGAGCCGGATACACCCTGGAAGTTCAACGTTCGAGAGCTGACAAGGTATGCCTTTTTCTCCTTGATATAGCAGACGGCTTCAGCTTCTCCTTTTATTGACATGCTCTGAGAAAGGTCAGCCCTCTCCCTCTTCATACCGCCTAAAAAGTGACCTAGTAAATGACAACAGAATGGTTATCGTGGAAAATTCCTATTACTCAGTGCCTGGTGTGCAGTCAGTTCAGTCCTGAAAGAGCCCGACTGTGCTGTAGTGAATCAGGCAGTAGAAAACCCAACCCCTCTGAAGAGTGTATTTATACTGCAAGCTTCTTGGGGCAGGAACCCTGATTTTCATTCTGTATTTTCAGACAACATTCAGACTTCTGTTCTTAAAAAAAATAAAGTAGCCATAACGAAGGTTGTCTTGCTGCAGCGTAGTGGGATGCTGCTGCATTAAGTGTGGTCAAGAAATGGGGTTCTAGAGAATCTTTCTGAAGATCTTTAAGGTACACACACGAAAGGGATACGGTGACCGTAGCAACTCTGCGTAATGTATCAGGATACAGAGGCAGGCGAAAGCGGCTCTGCGTATGTTGGCTTGGCTGGTGGCTGCAGGGTTAATGGTTATATCACAAAGAGAGCTCCGTGCCGGCTCATTTTCTAGCCTTTTAACCGGCCGACTGTACCACGGGGAGTGCCAGAAGCGAACAGGTGCTAACCTAGTTGTTACTGCAAGAAAGCAGGGCATGGGTGCTTCATTCCGACTGATTATTTGTTTTGTACCAGGTAGGAACTCTAGCCAAAAACTAGCGGCGCTCCCTTTTGCGCGTGACAGAGACAAGCGGCAGAGGGCCGTGGCCCAGAGCGCTGGCGGCTCCAGGCAGAGGCAGGACATGGCAGATGGCAGCCGATCGATGGCTTGGGGCTGAAGGCAGGTGAGGACAGCAGCAGCCTTAGCGGGAAGCTGCAAGTGTCAGCTCTTGCTTCACCAGCACCAGCTGGGAGCCGTGTGTAGGGGCATCACTGCAGAGGCAGGTTTTACTCGTAATCATTCCTTATAGACCAAACTTACTCGGTAACTTCTGTTGCGTTTCATTAACCACTTGAAACAGGTTGGCTTTTTACAGCGGCGCTGTAAAGCTAATTCCGATACACTCAGCCTGGGGCGGCTCTTTGGCAAGTGATTCGGGGACAACTGAAGGTTGCTTCCACTCTGCTTCCACGTTGTGTCTTTGCCAGCAATAGGGTTTGTGCCGGTTGCTGGTCCCGGGCACAGGCTGCACATGTGTGTAGGACGCTGGCTGCTGGAGGACGTCGTGTCCTCTTCACAAGTGGGATGCTGCAGCGGGCAGCCTGCTGTGTTACCATCGCCTGAATTCCACCAGGGAAAAAAGATGCTGCACGGTGCAGGATTTGCACAGCACAAGGCTTTGAAATACGGATGCAGAACGAGCTTAGATTCTAGATGCCTAATCGTGCCTAGTAGAGCCAAACAGCAAATTAAATGTGTATGTGTGAGTTTGCAAACTCACAGACAAGGAGAAATCCCTGGTGGTCCTTGGAAAAACAGTTGTGTGAGAGACTGCAGCTGTCCCTGGGCTACCCAGAAAGCCCTGCACGTTTGAGCACCCTGTTCCCCTCATTGTTTACAGAGCTGCCCTGGAGCCTGAGCCACATCAAGTGTGGGTTTTCCCCACTTGTGCTCAGACAAAGCAACAAGAGGTTTCTGACCTCTATACTTCATGATTATGAGTCAGTGCCTGGGTTCTCTACAGCCCTCGTCTGCATTTCTTCAGATTTATAAAAGCTCAGCCTGAGGCTAACAAGCTGTTAGCACTTAAACTCGTATGAAATAATACACAGGTCTTCTACACAGCTCTTTCTTACCTGGTCCATTTACATCCCGGCCACCTCGCGTTGCATTTTTGCAGCAATCACAAAAACATTTTTAAGAAGTAGGTGGAAGCGAAAAACAATTTCACAAAAAAACGGGCTAGAAACAGATGAGCGGGGGTGTGAGCTGTTACCCTGAGCGTATGGGGAACCTTAGCAAGCTTCAGATAACCTTTAATCCACGGGCAGCTAAATACTTGTGCTTTCTGTTCACGTTGACTCTACAGAAGAAATATTCATCAAGTCCCTCGACAAAAGATACAACAGATGAAAGAACAATACGAGCACAATGTGACCTTCCACAGCGTTCTTCGATCTGAAAAACCAAGCAGAGAGGAGAGAAGCTCCAGTGGACCAAATGCAGCTTACGGCATGGGTGCCCATTCCACCCCTCCTCCAGCCTTCACAAACAGAAGACCTCCCGTGGCGCGTACACGCACCACGACATTTAACTGAGGAGGTGGACTCCTCACTGTGTTTTAATTATCAGGGTATAAAACCCGATGGCTTTATTTTAATTTTTTTTCTAAACCCGTTTTTTTTTAATTCTTGTATTTTTTCTACTACGTTTCTAAATTAATTTTTCTTACAGCTCTTTAAATGTGAGATTATGATCTCGCAGCTCTACATAACCAAGCTAAAAGTGCTATCCCCACTACAGACTGTGCTCCCTCTCCTCCCTCTTCCTCCACAAAAACCCATTCAAGCTTATGGTGAAATGGCCGGGCCACACACTTTGGGTTTTTTTCCTCTAGCCCACTCTGTCACCAACAGATACCCCTAAATTCTTCCTTTCTTACAGGCCACGTGGCCAATTCTTTCGCCACGCAGCTCGTTTGTTGCTATTTTAATACTTTATCTGTATAACCTTCCATTTCTTCCCACTCCACCTTGCCTAGCTTTGAGAGGCAAAGTGAATGGTAGGACAAGTAGCTCTAGCTCAGAGCAAGAGTTGGTGCTGTTCCCCATCTACACCTCTGCTGGCTGGATTCGTGCTGGTCTTACCTCAGCTCGATCACAGACGTCCAGCCTGGAGGAGAAACCCTTGAAATGTACCAAGAGCCAAGACATAGGAGTTCGACTGATCCCGACACAAATCAGTCCATATGCGGAGGAACGAGGAATGTTGCCTTCTACAAGGAAACCTTAGCGTTAAGCAAGAGCTTGATAACTTCTAAATAGGAACAGGGCTACAGGAGCAGCTCTGAACAGCCAAAGCACAACCCCAGCTGACTCAAAAATATAAAATAATAAATTGAGAGGAAAAAATAAAAAATAAACTCTTGTAATGGGAGAAATCAATTCCTTCCGCCACCAGATGCCAAGAAGCCGCTGACTGATGGGACGAGTGAGAGAAGCAGCTATCCTGCAGAAGTTTCATGCATACGGGTAAATTCTGCTATTATTTCCTCACCAAGGAGCCTTGTGAAACATTTTTAAACCTCAGTGTTAGTGATGGCAACTTTTTAGAAGTCTGTGTGGATGATTAGGCAGCGCTTCCAGCACGGGACAGCGGCGGGTTATTTTGCAGTAGGAAACGCAGACAGCTCGCGCTGGCCATTAGGAAATACGGGTATAGCTGCTCTTCATCTAGTAATTTAGAGAAATGTAAGAGGGTACAAATAAACACGGTGTTTCTGAGCAAAAGCCAAACCCTCTACAGCAGTAGATAGATGAGATGAGCTGCGTTTTTTTACTTAAGCTGCATTTAAAGACGTGGCGTCATCACTGGAAATCATTGTGAAGTAGGGCACCTAGGGAACCTGGCTCTGCAGTGTTGCACGGGGGTTTATGGAACTAGCAGCAAGCTCGATGATCTTAAAAGGATTTTCCAACCCAAACAATTCTGTGATTCTTCGCGGAGTTGGGAAGCAGACCTAGCAGGACTGTTTTCCTCTCCAGCAGAGAAACCCCAAACGTGAGAAGCTTCACCTCCCGAAATTAATGAGAACAAAGTAATGAATTCAAGTTCTAACTCCCTCCCAGCAGAATGATCTCGTCATAAAATCAGCCAGATGTGATTATCTTTCACGATGCTGCGGCCTCGAGCACTTCTTGAAGGAGTAGCAGCTCGGGAACACTCGCCAAGGCTCTACCCTTAATACCTTGGTACGGCATTTTGCTGTGCCTCATATAGTCATCGCTGTTCTCTAAACCTCTTTTAGCGCTGTGTGGAAAGGTTGAGGGGAAGTCCAAGGACTGTGCCAGAATTGCGGAGCAATGGTTCAGAATTGTTATGTTTGGGAGCAAACAAAGAATTGTTTATTTTGCCCGGTTCCTCTTCTGACGGCCAAATAACTATTCTAATACCGCAGAGGGTAACAAAAGTGATTGCTTTAGAGCGGAACAAAGATCCTGCTGTAATTTAATACATTAGAATCAAAGCAACTGCTTATAAAAATCTCCTCAAACCTTCGGCCACGCTGAGGCTGTTGTACGATACGTGTTTGTGGGAGAAAGGTGTAATTACTCAACTCTGAATTGTCCTGCAGATGAAATGTCACAAGTCTTTGCTTTTGTAATACAGCTTTATTAAATACAATCAGGATTTAATGTACAAAGTGTAAAAATAAATCTGAATTTTTAAATATATACAATACTGTACATGTGCATTTAGTAGCATTTTTGGCGGGGGGTTGTCTCTAGCATTTTGTGGGCTGGTAATGAGACTTCAGGTTCCCTTGTGCTACTTCAGAAACTGCTTTCCAATGAGTTATTTGCTTCCCCGGTAGACCTGGAACTATTTTTGGGTGAAAGATCATCAGCAGCTCAATTCGTAGCTATGGTCTTGCTGTTTTCATTTACATAAATCAGTCTTCTTTTCTTCTGGTAAATTATTTATGAGGGCTTGTGTATTAATCATGGCAAGCTCTTCATCAGCAACCAGGTCGTTCTCGGGAAGATGGACGGTTTCTCTCCATTTTCTACATGGGGTGACCTGACCGATACTCTGGTTTGTTTCTTTTGGCGACTTGCTGCTCTGCAAACCCAAACATCGTGGAGGCTGAAATGCTTTTTTTACAGATGGAGAAATGATTGAGCGCATCGGTGTCAGCGGTGGAGGGGCAGGTATGCAGCTGAGGAAGTCCATCGCTTTTCTCTTCTTGCTGTTTTTGGGATGGTCTTCGTTAATTGTAGCAGGCGAAGGCGTTCTTGCGGACCCTTGCATGACGAGTTTCACATTTGGTGTGCTAGTTGACAAAGGGCTTGGATGCTTTGCTTCCATTTTAGAAGAGATCTAGTGAAAAAGAGGCGAGTTTTATGTTTAATAGAACGTCCTGTTTCACTGGCTTCCTCAACTGCTTTCACAAAATGGGGGCAGGGGGAACCTGATAAAAAATGGTACGTCATCATTCATGTCCAGCTCTTCTGATGGTGATTAATATTATTCTTTCAAGTACTGATACTCGATAAATTCCTGTTTACATGGAGACAGCACATTTACCTTCTGTTTCCGAGATCTAAGCTAAATGTGCCAGGTGTTAAGAAATCAAAAGCGCTCAGAAAAAGGAATTCATTCTTCTGCTGCACTGGATGTATCCTCAACAGGTTGTTAAATAGGCAAAAACGAGGGGAAAAAAATGAAGTAAAACAGGGATAGACCAAAAAACTTGAAGGTAACTACACACAACATAGATGCTCCACAGCAAATCACTCAAACACGTACTTAACTTTAAAGTAACTTAAATGTGTTGTTTGTTTTAACTTGGGTAATATATTTAATAAATGGACATAAACTAAACCTTCAGAATTAAGTATCAGCATTCTCTCTGAAATGGAAAAGGACACCTTATCAGCTTGTATTTAGTCCTCAGGAACTGATCTCAGACCAGGGTGTTTTCACCTTCCTCGAAGGTAGCGGCAGGGCAAGTTTTTGTTCGGACTGCATTCAGCACTCATCAGGAACAACCTGCCACCAGCAGCCTTCATGGGAAACCCGAGCACTGTTTAACTCAATTTTTGTCACGACTGCTATAAAATGTAAACATTTACTAGGTGATACATCTTCTCTTTTAAATCCTGGGAACAGTGAACAATATCTAGGAGTAAAGTAGGAACTGCAGAGAACAGTTTACAGGTGAGTAATTTTCCTTCCAGTGACATCCATGTCAACTAAGCTTCACAAGGACACCAAAGAAGTGGTAAATGATCTACGGGGGAAGGGATGATTCATTTTACTCGCATAATATTTAAAGTATGGTGTGAAAACACAGGCCACAAGGGGAGGTTTTCACGTACTGCTTGGAGGAAGAAAAGCGTCACGGTTCTTCCTGGGGAATAATCCTTAATCCACACACAGAGGAAGTTTCTGAACAG
>WEIS01081853.1:2851-19342 GCA_013389965.1 Todus mexicanus
TTTCTGTTTGCGTTCAGGGTGTTCCTTCCTTCTCCGTGTTTGGTGAAGGTGCGTTGTAAAAACTACACCTGTTTTGTACAGATTAAATCTCTGAAAGTTCACATGGATAAAATTTTCCTTGCTGAGGCAAGGAACCCACAGATGGGGTTTGGAGGGTCATGGAGGGCTGGAGTGAAGGAATTGAGCCCCAGGCTGCTTCAGAGGTTACATGTGTAAGCGTGGGGCTTAGGAGGGGGAGCCCGAAATCGGGAGCGCTGGCACGAAACACTCTTAAGCCAAAGCTACCTCTGGTGTGCCAAGTGATGGTGCTGCTGGACTTCAGCTTGGAATTGATGTGTCAATTAATTTCCAGAGGTTGCAAAGGCGATATGGGACCATGGTGTCCCTGTAAATAGGTGAGAGAGGTACTTCTGGTGGTGCTTTAGATCAGCAGAAGCAGCATCAGCAAAGGCCTGAAGCTGAAGCTTCTCAACCTCAAACTAGAAGCGTGGGCTCTGATTTTTCGCATTTGCTGTTACTGGAGCAATTTAGCCTGGGCTGGAGAGAACTTCTCGGACACAGACTTGACCTCACTGTAAAAGAGCCACCCAGGATCTTCATGTGGGAGTTACCAGTTGATGGTCTTCAACCCATCCCGTGGGTTGCACTGAAAAAGTTCTCTCTTTGCATAAAACTGCATTTAGAAAAGCCGCAAGCAGGAAGATAAGCATTCCAGCAACAGGACGCAGGTGCAGCCCTGCCTGGAGCTGCTGCTCTGTTTGGTTTGGGTGGGAAGCGTGTGGTGAGAAGGACGCGTGCGATTGCCGCCTCTGAGGGATTCCTTGGTGCAGTTGTAACCTGATAGAAGCCGCCGTTGGCTCTTCTCGGGGTGCGAGGTCCTTTCTGCTGGTGTTTCTACTGGTTGTGGAGGGTTGGAGGGTTTTAGGTGTTTGGTTTTGGGAGCAGATCTTTGTTAGTGTTTACGGAGAAGAGCAGAGCTGTGCTCGGAGAGCCTGGGAGCTCAGCTGGTGGCGTCAGGAGGCAGGTTCCTGGAACCAGCACGAAAAGTGCAGCTCTCTGGCTGGACGTCTGGAAGGGCAGTTGCTGGTGATCCAGGTGGACAGGCTGCTCGTGTTAACCACAGCCAGGATCTGGGATCAGTTGTGGCACCTCCCCAGAGCTGGGACGGAGGAAGCGTTGTAGAGACCTGTCTGGCCAGAGCTGGATGGTTTCAAAGATCAGACGAGATGTGCCTATGTAGCACAGCCAAGCCCCAAGAAGGTATGTCCTTGTAGCTCCCATGGGCTTTTGCCATGATGGTTTGTGTTTTAAACTCATGTAGTTTGAAAGTTGCTTGAATAAATGCTCTGCAAAGCGACCACCAGGCATCTCTTTGACGCCTCTTGCGTGGAGCTTGCTCTGGCAGCGTCTAATCTCTCAGGGGGCTCTCGTTCAGCCAGCCCCAGGGGCACCGTCTGTTAATTCTGCTTGGATCAGAGTCCAGAACCCCTGTGGCTGTTGCTAACCACACGTGTGCCTGTGTCTGTGTAACCAGCTGATGGGAGAGAGGCAGGAGCTCGTACTGCAAGAGACTCTGTGAGCTGAAAGGATTGCTCTTGGCTTTCTCTTGGCTTCTGACCCGCCTCTGCCATCATCCAGTTCTTGCTGTACCTCAATAACAAACACAGTCGTGGTGGTTTATGAGGTGGCCCTGGCGGGAGGCCAGCAGTGGTTTACCCTCCCTGTGTTCTTTGCTGGAGTTTGGCCCCAGTGCTGCAGCGTGGTGTGGGCACAGAGCACGGTGCGTGGCTGAGACACACCGTCCGGCCCGGCCCCGCGTGGCAGCAGCGGCGCCGCGGGAAGGAGTGGAACGTGCCTGCTTCAGCTTCAGTGACACATGGTCCTAGCTCCGACCCTGTGGCACCAGGAGTCACCAAGACTCCTCACGGGCAGAGCATCTTCAACAACGTGCTGGGCTTGCTGGGGCACCTTTGCGCTGGTGGCTCTGGGAAGCTGGTTCCTTGTCCCAGGGCCAGAGCCCTCATGATTTGCATGTTCCCTTGGGATGTCTGAGCGCGTGTATCAGCGATGGGGAGGGGCAGAGCCTTGTTCTCTGTGTGAGCTGGTGTCACCCCCTCGTAGCTGCAGCACGAGGACCAAAGGCAGCATGGAGATTTTGTTCTCCTGCTACATTTCTAACTGCTTATCTCGTTTCCATTGGATGAAGCAGTGGCAATGATTTGTTTCCTCCCTGTGCATCGGTCCCTCAAGGCTTGGATGTGGTCGCTGTGATGGCTTTTGCAGGGCAGCCCCTACCTGGTCTGCCTAGGCCGTCCTTCAGAGCTGTGCTCCCCTGGGGCTGCGGGGAGCAGCTCGGGGAGTGAGATGAGCAGGGAAACCAGGAAGGCTTTCAAGGGGGGTGACAGCAAAAACAAGCACTCGAAGAGGTTCCAGCCCTGAGGTGTCGAGAGCTGTGACCTGGAAGTGTTTGTAACCACACCCTGTCCTTGCTGATAGATCCACCACGATCAATCCCCAAGTGCTGGGCTGAGACCTCCTCATCGGGGCTGATGCTGCAGCTGTTTTGCAGCTGGCCTGGAGGGTACCCCCACCCCACCCTGCACTGGAGAGAAGAGGGGCACGATCTGGAGAACTCAAGCTGGGTCATCAGCTCCACGAGCTCCTCGGACACCCACGTGGAGACGCTGAACAGCTCCCGCCTCTCCCACCACAAAGTCTTCAAGTGCGTCGGGAGCCACGTGGTCAGGCAGGAGGAACCTGCATGCACCGTGGAGATAAGTGAGTTGACTTCCTGCTTTATTCACAATTCATGAGCCTGCTAATGAGGTGGGGGGGGGGCATTCTCTGCCCTGCAGAGCGCTAAGGCAGGCAAGCCAGGCTTGTGGGGCCTTGCCGCAGGGGGACGTGCCGAGCAGGCAGGGCTGGGCTGGGCTGGTGCAGAGGTGGCTGCAGGTCCTGCCGCTGAGACCCACCCCGGCGTAGCTGCAGGTGAGCCGTGTTTTGGCCCATCTTCAGGGGCTGACAGGTCTCCCTGCGCTAAGCTCTTCCCCTGCGCAAGTGCTCGTGCCCGTGTGACACCAAAAGGTGGTTTTAGCGCATTCCCCAGCTTGAGATTAAGTTTGGCAGGGCTGGGTTTATAGCAGAAGGGTTGTGTTCGCCCTCAGGCCACTTTCAACCATCTGAGGGGTTGGACTAAAGTGGCTTTTGGAAACCCCGAGCTGTATTTATCTTCCAAAGCTTGTCAGGGTTTTCTCCTCTCTGCCATCTTCCTACTGGCTCCCATCTGACTGTTCTTCTCTGGGGATACAGAGACAGGTGTCAAAAAAGGGACTGAGCAATGTGGAAGTTGCTCGGATTGCTCCTTGGAAGGCGGCTGAGGTCTCGTGAGTGAGCTGCGTGCCAAAACCACAGTGCTCCAGTCCCAGACGCCTGCCTGACTTCCTTCTGTTAATGATTATTAATCAGTCAGATGCCCGATTGCTCCTTACGTTCAACTCCTCCATTCCCTCCTTGACTCTTTCCTTTTTCCCCTGTTGGTTGTTGGTTTTTTTTTCCCCTCTGGGCTGTTCAGAACTCCCTTCGCTGGAATCGGAGCCCCCGAAGACCTGCTTTGTGGGTGACAATGTGACCCTGACGTGCCGCGTGACGGAGAGCACCCCGGCGGCGAGGCTCAGCTGGCTGCGGGGCATCGCCCAGCCACAGGTGGAGATCCAGCCCGGGGGGAGGTACCTCATCGCCCAGGAGGGCAACGTGTCCCGGCTCACCATCCGGAACTGCTCCCAGGGCACCGACGGCGGCTGTTACGTCTGCAAGGCTCAGAACCCCGTGGGGCTGAGGGAGTTGTTCGTCTGCCTGACGGTGAAGCGTGAGTGGGGCTGCCCGGGGTCGCTGTGGCGGGGATTGAGGAGGAGTCGGGGACACAGCTCACTGGGGCCGTTGGCGAGCCCCCGGGGAGCTCCGTTTGCCACCAGGAGCCCTCTGTGCCTGTTGACGCTTTCCCTGCTCTTGTGGCAAGTGTAAGTACAAGGCTGGCTCTCTTTGCTTAGGGATGCAAGGGCCGAATTCCCCTCGCCTTGGTGTAATGGGCCTGAGAGAGGCACGTCCTCGGCACCTCCTGGGGGCTGGGAGCACAGAGGAGCCCCTCTGAGGGCCAGGCTGCTCAGGGTGCAGTGGGCGGGGCTGGATTTGCTTTCACTAAATGCACATAGGCCATAAATAGAGGCCTCGCTGGGGTGTTTTTCACGTCGACGAAGTACGAGTGCCTGAAAGCCTCACCCCTTGTGCTGGTGGGGCTGGTGCAATGGTGGGAAGTGGGAGCAGAGACAGCACCAGGACTTGCTGTTTCGCATGCACTGAGATTTCCTCATCCATCCGTGTCCTGGTGACAAGCTGGCCTCCTGTGTCTCCTCTCCGCAGAGCCGGGGAACATTGTTGGGGTGGTGGGCGCAGTGGCGATCCTGTCCCTGCTGGCTGTTCTCACCATCACCGGCCTCGTCTTGTACTACAGTCCCCTCCTGTGCCTGAGAGGTAAGAGCTCTCCTCTGCTGAGCCGGAGAGGGGCTTATTCCTTCTGGGGGCAGCCTGGTTTTATCCCTACCCGGCTCATCTGTTCTGTTGTGCTGTGACAATCAGCCAGCCCTTGGGCCTCATCCTGCTCCTGCTCAAAACCCTGGAGGGAGATAGGTTGGAAACAAGGCCCTGCCCCAGCTGAGCACTTCAGGCACCTTCCCCTCGTCTGCTCCAGGGAGCTGTGCAGCTCTGTGTCTCTCCCCTGTCCTCTCTCTCTGGCGCTCTCGCTGCGTACTCAGGCAGGTCACCTTCATGTCCGTGTGGCTGCCAGAGCCCATCCTGCTGCAGGCAGGGTCAGCAGGGGTTGTGCAGGGAAAGCAGCGGCGCGCTGCCCGCGGGACTGCTCTGGGCTGCTTTCTAACACCGGCTTTTCCCTTCTCTCCCGTTCAGGTGCTGCATTCAGGTGAGTGATTTTCCTCAGCTCAGGTCTGTGTGACCTCACTAGTGCCTCTCCTGGCAGAGGTCATCTCCAGTGGGGTTGGGAATCCACCTCGGAGGCAGGAGCCGGCGCCAGAGCAAAGCTGTTCTGTGGTGGGAGCTGCTCCTCCCGCGAGACGGGGCTGGTGGGGATGAGTGGGAGGGGAGAGGGGAGCGACTGGCGTCAGAGCTGGAGAGGCATCGCTTTGGGATCGCAGTGCGGAATGCTGGTGGTTGGTGTTGATGCCAGCAGGGTCTGAAACCAGCTGTTCTCTGAACAGGGTTAGTGTGGGGTTGGATGAGTCCATCAGAGCTGGTCGTTGTAGCCCAGAGGGTGGTGAGATCCAGGGGAGGCACAGGCTGGAGAGAGGGATCAGGACAGGCTCTCCTCAGCCTTTCTGCCCAACTCCACTTCCTCGGCTCCTCACAGGAATCCAGACTCGGGTGACATCTTAGTGCTGGTGGACTCAGAAGATGATGATGAGGGGAAGGATGAAGAGGAGACCATGGGCAGCTCCACCATGCACGAGGCGCTGGCGCTGGTCAATGGGAACAGCATCCAGGCTGCTTACCTCAACTGTCTCGCCGAAGGTGAGCCCTGGGGCCTGCCGGCTGCAAGAGCATCCTCCTCTCCTGTGAAGCTCTGGGTCTTCCGGGAGCAGCTCCTGGAGAGGGAGGAATTCCTGTTGTCCGGCTTGTTGGCTCCTGCTGAGCTGCTGCTGCTCTGTGCCCTGTGTAGGTGACGATGGCGAGCAGCACGGCGGAGGATCTGCCCAGGACACGAGAGGAGAAGAGGCGCGAGGCTCGTAGTTTCCATCCCTTCATGCAGAAGCACACGGAGCTCTGGCTGGACGCCAGCATCAAGCACGTCCTGGTGGCTGAGCGCAGGCCATCGGTGTCCTGCAGCAGGAGCATCCCCACCTCCTCCGCTCAGCCCTGCTTTCATTCCGTCCTTCCCCAGCCTGATTTCTCCATTTCTTTTCCCTTCTCTTCACGTTCCTCTGTCCCGTGCGTCCTCTTTAACAAAGTGAGGCCCAGCGCAGGCAGAGCTTGGGCCGTGGGTCCCAGGAGCTCGCTCATCTCGACGCGTGTGACGGACTGGAGCTCCGCCTGGGTGTTGTGGCTTGGTTGCCACAAGCAGGGCTGGGGTTGTGGGGAGAAAGGTGGAGAAAGTTGCTACGGGGCCGCTGTGGCCCCAAGATAATGGGCAAAACAGCCCCTGCGTGGGCAGGACACGGGCCATGCTGGCTCTAGGGGAGGCTTCGTTGTTTTTATTACAAGTATTTTTTCCCTAGTCCTTCTGAAATGTTGCTCTGTTAAGCCGGGAGTTACTCTGTACCTTGCAGCGAGATTTTGAGGGGGATGCTGCAATGGAAAGCACAGAGGGAGCTTACACCGGGAGGGGATGAGGGAGCAGGATCCGCAGGGAGGGGAGCAGGGCAGCCGCGGACGGGAGCTGTGAGGTGGGGAACAGGGACCAGGGCGTGCGGGAGGGAATGGGTGGGTGAAGTGTGAGCACCCTGAGGGGATAAAGGGGGGGATGAAATACCCTGACAGGGGCCACAGAGAGGAGCAGAGTGTTGGGAGGGGAGCAGGGAGCAATCTGAGGGTGCTCAGATGTCAGGGTGGGGATGGGCAAACGCAGCAGGATGGGATCAGGGTGGAACAGAGGCTGGAGAGGAGCAGGAATAAACCACAGCGAGTGAGGAGTGGGTAGAGAATGATGGAGAAGGGAGTGCACAAGGGATCTGTGTGGGGAGGGTAACGGGGGATATGAGCACACACACGTGGGGAGCAAAGGGGACCTGAGGGCACGTGGAGGGGAAGAGGAGCACTCCCAGGGCACGCGGGAGGAGCTGCGCACACGCTGGGTGAAGCAGCAAGGTCTGAGCCCTCCCTGGGGTGTGGGCGAGTGAGATGGAGGAGAGCTGAGGGTGCTCTGGGGGTACCCGAGCACCTGGCAGGGCAGCGCGCGGGGCCTGGTTGCGTGCAGCAGTCTCTGGAGGGGTGCGGAGGCTGGGTGAGGGTTCTGAGGGGCTGGAGCAGGGGCTGAGGGCTGGGGGGCTGCAAGGGGGCCTGACCCCCAAGCTGTCCCCGGGGAGCCGCAGTGCCCCGCCATGCCCAGCACGCCGCCCTCGCGGGCGATGCTCGGAGCCGTGCCAGGAAAATCCCAGCGAGCAGCGGGAGCCTCCAGCTGCCCAGCAACAGTGTTGTGCTGCTGCCATCGCGGCTGCCCTGGCGAGGAGGAGGAGGCACCGGGCGAGGTGGCCTTCGGCCCACGGGGATATTTGTGTGCGGCTTTCCAGGATAAGCTGTGGCTGCCGTGAGTGAGATTCCCCCGTTCTCCCCGCAGGATGAGCGGCCGCCCACCCATCTCCAGCGGGGCCAGCGTGCCCCATATCCTGGTGGCCCCACCGCTGGATCCTCGGGGTGCCACTCCCAGGGTGGGTGTGGCTGGGTGGGTGCTGGGTGCCCAGCCCGGGGGCTGAGGTGTGTCCGCAGCTGGGGCACCTGGAGAGGAAAGGGCAGCCTGGGGAGCACCAGAGCCCCATCTCCACCTGCACCCACCCAGAGCTGCCGGGACACTCGGTGCCCACCTGCTGCCCGATGCGCTCCTGGCTGCTTTCACATGGCTGCTCCTCTGCTCCTGCTGCCACCGAGGGTGGGCAGGGGGTTCCCCAGGGTCTGGTCACAAAGCTGAGGCTGTGCCGGGACTTGCCCTTCCCTGGGAAATGCTGCCCTGGCGCTGGAGTCTCTGAGCGGAGCAGAGAGGCTGCAGTGGGAGGGAGAGAGAGGGAGGGTGGTGAGGCCCCAGGAGGCAGCGGTGGTCCTGGGGGGCCCTGGCCATGCCCCGGTGGCCGGTGCCCCTGGCCGGGCTCTCCTCACCCACCCACGGTGAGCTCCCCATGACCCGCAGCAGGGCGATGCCAACATGGGATGGCGACACGCTGCTGCTGCCCTCCTCACGCTTGCTGCAGAAGAGACGGGAGGTGGCAGAGGTGGAGCGGGCGCTGCAGGGCCAGCGGGAGGTAAGGGAGCCCCCAGCCCCTGTGTGTGCCTCCTCGCCAGGGGCCGTGGCCCCGGCCCCGGCTGTGACGTGCCACGGGCACGTCCCCGGCCGCTCAGGGGCTGCTGCCCGGCCCTGCTCGCTTGGGGCCCGCAGGAGTTTCGGCAGAGGATGGAGCGCCTGGCACAGCGCCGGCAGCAGCTGGGCCGGAGGCAAGAGCAGCACCGGGACATCGTCCTCAAATTCAACACCTCCCTCAAGGTGCCAGGGCGGGGGCTGGAGCTGGGCTGGCTGTTGGGGCCCCGCTGACCCCGTCCCCGCTCTGCAGGCTTCTAGGGTGTGGCTGGAGCGGGCGCGGGGGCAGATGGGCACGGAGCAGGCACGGGTGGCAGGGCACGACGCCGAGGCTGCCCGGCTGCGGCGGGAGCTCGAGCGGCTCCTGCAGCACAGGGAGCGCCTGGCCCGGCGCCTGCAGAGCCTCCAGCGCTTCCAGGACTACCTGCAGGCTGTGCTGGCCAGGATGGGGCAGGTGAGCACGGGGGACCCTGCGGTGCCGCCCTGAGTGTCCCCAAGCCCCTTGTAGGGGTCAGCCCCAGCCAGGGCAGCAGCATCTCTGCCCCTGCAGCCTCTCAGCCCCCTCTCGCTGCCCAGTTCCAGGACATCCCAGCCATGCTGGCCCATTTCGGGGCACTGGCAGAGGCACGGGCAGCCCTGGCACAGCAGGCGGAGGCCGAGCAGGAGCAGCTGGCTCAGGACCGGGCACAGCTCCGGCAGCACCAGGAGGAGACCAGCAGCGAGCTCCTGCGCACCCAGCACGAGCTGGCCCAGCTCCGCACACGCCTGGAGGCCGCTCGCCACGATGTGCTTCGGGAGGTAAGGGGGTTACGTGGGGTGCCCGGGATCCCCCCGAGGGCGAGAGGCAGCAGTTACGGACCCTGGGTGAGCTGCAGAGGGAGGTGCCCAGCGTGGCGGTGGTAGGAAGCTGGGCTGCACCCCCAAGGCTGAGCTGGGAGTCTCCATGTGCCCAGAAAGCAGCACCAGTAACTGTGGAGGGACCCCAGGCGGGTGCCCCTGTCCCATCAGGGGGGTGCAGGGGACACGGAGCAGTGGCTGGGGGGCCCAGGGCTCTCTGTCGCTGTCCCGCAGGAGTCCTGCTGGGCCCACATCCAGAGCACGGCCGCCCAGAAGACCCTGTTGCTGGGGCAGATCAAGCTGGCGGTGCTGAACCTCTTCCAGCTCAGCACCGCGCGGCTCCAGGTCCCCGCGGATGTGGCCCTGGAGGACGCTGAGGCCCAGCTGGACACGGTCAGCGCAGCCCCCGGGCAGGGGCGCTTGGGGGACACAGGGACATTGGCATCCCTGGGGGGCTGTGGCATCAAGGTCCCTGTATCCACAGGTGCTGCTCTGCATGCAGGACCTCGCTGACATCTGCGCCGAGCTGCCGTGCCCCCCGCGCTCACCCACCGCCACCAGCGCGCGCCCCCTGCGCCATCAGGGAGCCAGGGCACCTCCCATCCAGGAATAGAGCCCAGGGCACAGCCGCCCGCTCCAGGGGCTGGGGAGAGGCTGCCACGGCCAGTGTGGGGGCCCAGGAACCCCTGGGCAGGGACGTCGCTCCCTGACAAGTCTGGGATCCCCCAGGACCAGAGTTGATGATGGATGGCGGCGGCACAGGCACATCAGGAGGGCACCACAGTGGGGCTGGGGTCAGGGAAGGGAGCAGCCTGACCCCTGGGGTACCCTCCTGCCAGGAGCCCACCAAGCAGAGGGTGAAAGAGGAGCTGAGCTGCCACTCGCATTTGGGCTGTTGGTATCTCCAAAGGGTTCTCCTGTCAAAATAAACCCCCTGTGGACCCGCAACACCTGCCTGGTTTAGGACTGCGCCTGGGGCTGGCCCCTGGGGGTAAGAATTACCCCCGGCACAATCAGTGAGGACAAAGAGGAGTCAGGATGAAAAACCAGCCAGGTATTTAATGTCTCCTTCACCAGCCCCCAGCCCAGGCACGAGGGGAAGCAGCTGGGGCAGGGTCCCTGCCTCTCCCCTACACCTTCTTCCGCAGCTTGCCCTTCTTGGCGGCTCCCACGCGGCGCCCGAAGGCCATCTGCCGCAGCTCCTGCACCCGCTGCCTGTTCCTGGCCTTCAGGCGCTTCAGGCCCCCGCTCTGCAGGAAGCGCTGCTTGGCCGCCTTCTTGCGCTGCTTCAGGATCTGCTGCTTGTTCTTCAGCTCCGAGCGCACCTTGCCCCGGGCTGGGGGCTGCCCAGGTCCTGCTAAGAGGGGGGACACAGCCAGGCTCAGCTCGGAAGCCAGAACGAGGTGTGGGGGGAGGCGTGGGGCTCCATCGCTTGCCCCAGGTACTCACCGTGCCCGTGCCGGTGCTTCCCTCTGAACTGCTCCCGGCCTCGCGGGCCGTCCTCATCCTCATCCCGCTCATCAACCTTGTATTTCTGCTTCCATTTTTCATAGCTGGGCCAGGGTGGGTTAAGGGAACGCGTGGTGACTCCCCATTGCCTGCTGCCCATGGCTCGACCCAGCACGGCCTGACCAGCCTCCCTCCCAGGCCACTGCGCCAGGGCAGGATGGATCCCTGGGAGCAGGGCACGATGCCACACGGCTGCCGGCGGCTCCTGCCGCGCTCCCCTCGCCCCCAGCCCTCCCCTCAGCACGGGCAGGATACAGGTTCTTCTTGTAGGAGCTGCTGATGTAGCGCCCGCTCTCCGTCCGCACCTTCTTCTTGTCCTCCTGGCCCGTCTGCCCCACGAACCGCTTCTTCTTGCGGTCCCTGTGAGACAGGGGAGGGTGGTGGGGCGCCCCCAGCCCCGATTCCACCCCCCAGCCCATGGACAGACCCCACTCACCACTTCAGCAGCTGCTTATTCTTGTTGAGGTTGTGGTTTTCATCACCCATGAGGTCCAGAACGGCTCCGGCTGCCTGCTGCTCGAAGGCGCTGCCCTCGCCGCCCACGCTCAGCCTGCAAGGGGCAGCCAGTGAGAGCAAAACCCCTCGGACAGGCTCGACAGGCTGGCACAGGAGCCCTCCTGCACTCACCCCCTCTCGCTCTCAAAGTCCTTGGGCCGGTAGGGGATGTAGAAGTCCTCGTCCCGCTGTGCCGCCTGCTGCGGCTTTTTCCTGGCACCGTCTTCTCCTCCTCGGCTCCGTTTTCTCTTCTGGCCCACCATGGTGAACACGTCCTGGGAGGGGACAGCGGAGGGGCTGGAGGAGCCGCAGTCCCTGACCAGTCACTGCAAGAGCCCCCGAGCCCTGGCAAAGCGCCGGTGCTGCCAGCACCCGGCTGAGGCTGCCTTGCAGCAGCTCCCACGGCCAGAGCAAAGCCCCAACTCCTGCCCCGGTACCTGGAGATCTTCCTCCTCTGCTGCTCCTTCTCCCTCCTCGGGCGCAGAGGGGCCTGGGCACAGCCCCTGTCCCTTGAGAGCCGCTGCCCGCTTCTCCTGCTGCCTGCGCTGGTACTTCTCGATGAGGGCGCGGTCGTGGCGCCGCTTTGACCTCATCACGGTGCTGGCCGGTGTCCGGGATGTGGCGTTGATCTCAAAGATGGTCTGCTCTCGGGGTGCGAGCGTGAGTCCCCGTGAGCTGCACGGCCGGCCAGCCACATAGACCTGCCCTCCCACCCCACCCCAGGTGCCTTCTGCCCAAGGATGGGTCTCAACTCACCGCCTTGGACTTGTAGGATTTAATGCTGTCCACAAACTTCAGCCTCTCCAGTTCAGTGTCTTCAAACTGAGCTCCTGGGGAAGGTGGGCACAGGTCAGCTCATAGAATCACAAGATGGTTTGGGTGGAAAGGGCCCTTTCAAGGTCATCTAGTCCAACACCCCTGCAGTGAGCAGGGACATCTGCAGCCAGACGAGACTGCTCCCTTCACCCCCAGCCCGGGCTGATACCGGGGCTTGCCCCAACCATCGTGCAGGACCTTGCACTTGGCCTTGGTGAACCTCACAAGGTTCACAGGGGCCCGCTTCTCAAGCCTATCCAGGTCCCTCTGGGTGGATCCCCCCCCTCAGGTGTGCCCCCTCCCCCAGCACTCACTGAAGAGCGGGTGGATGCCCAACTGGGACACGTCCAGGTCCTTCGTCCTCTTGATGGACTCGGGCGAGGGGCCGGGCCGGGACCGCAGGTAGTGCTTGTGGGCGTTGTCGGCGACGCGGCGCAGGTTGCGCAGCTCCAGCGAGCCCTCGTGGTCCGTCAGCAGCAGACACTCCTCATCGTCCACCAGGGTCTGGGGGACACGGCCCAGGACCCCGCCGGCATCTGCAGCCCAGGGGACACCGTGTCACCTCGCTGGCACCCCCCCTGGGGTCATTGCAGCGGGTACGGCGGCAATCTGGGATTTTACAGAGCCCCGTGGGGAGCTGGGTGGTGTAACATCAGCAGCGCCAATGCTCAGGGCGTGTCACAGCCCCCAGCACCCCAAGAGGCTCAGTAACGAGGGCACATCATCCCTTTGCATGAGTGCCAAGCACAAAACCACGATCTCCAGCACCAGCCAAGGACAAAACCACAGTGGCCACGCGGCCAGCGCCCCAGCTTGGACACGCAGCCAGCCCGATGCCTGCGACCGGCTCTGCCTTACCAGCGGGCAGCTCCTGGGCACCGGCGAGGATGAGCGGGCGCCCCAGGAAGAGGTGGAGATCGAAGACGTAAGGCATCTCATCGGGAGCCACCAGCGAGTAGGCAGTGCCGCTCCGGCCAGCTCGGGCCACACGGCCTGGCAAGAGGAGGAGGAGAGTGAGAAACCAGCCCCAGCGCCAGCCCAGCTTGTTCCCACCCGCTCGAGCATCCACCAGCGGCCCCAGGAGTCCACGCACGTGACATTTACCAGGCGAGGACGGCTGGCAAGGGGCTGTTGGTCACTGGGGAAGGGCGCAAACGGGAGCTCACCACGGTCCCACTCAACCCTCGCTATCCCCCCGAGAGACCCCCAGGTTGCAAGGACCCCTGTGCAGGGCACCGGCACCCACCGACGCGGTGCAGGAAGAGCTTGGCCTTGGCGGGGAAGCTGTAGTTGATGACGTTGTCCAGCATGGGGATGTCGAGCCCGCGGGCGGCCACATCAGTGACCAGCAGCACCGGGCACTTGCCCTGGGAGAACTTGGCGATGTTGATCTTGCGGGCGGTCTGGTCCAGCGAGCTGTAGATGTGGGTGCAGCGGATGCCCTGCGCCGTCAGCAGCTGGGAACGGGGGAAGAGAGATCAGCTCCCAGCCACGCCTGCACCCTCAGCCAAGGGACAGGGACCCCCAGGGCTCTCAGACCCCAGGGTGCTCACCCAGACCCCCCTCTCTGGTGGTAGGTGGGTGCAGCACCTCCAAAATCACACAGGCCGGGATTTCTCCCCCAGCCTGGTGAAACAGAGGCAGAGGCTCCATCACGGACCCTGCACGGGTCTGGAGAAGGGCCCTAGGCGCCCCCTGGCAGCCTGTGCTTTAACAGGGGTACATGCTGGGCACCCCCAAACGCCACTTGCCTCCTTGAGATACTCTGTGTGGTGCTTGGTGGCCACGAAGACGACCGTCTGGTCCTGGGGCTTCACGACGCTGCGGAGCAGGTGGAGCAGCACGGCCGGCTTGTCGTCCCCGCGCACGTGGAAGAAAGCCAGCTGCAAACGGGGGCACAGCTCAGCCACACGCGGCCACCCCTCGGCCCCTCCTCGCGAGCCCGGAGCCACCCCAGGGTGGCTTGCAGGGGGCGGGGGGCACAAAGCCCGTCTGGAGCCCCCTCCTGGCTCCTCTCACCTTGAGCTGCTCGCTGAGCTTGGCCTCCACATCCAGGCGGATCAGCATCGGCTCGGTGAGCCCTGCGGGATGCAGTGACACATGGGACATGGGTCACACCACCGGGACCAGCTGGGGACACCTGCGTGGCCCAGCACTAATCCAGCTCGGTTTTGGCCCAGCCCAGCTGCGGTTCGGTGCCGTGTCCCCATCCCCAGGTGCTCCTCCGGTCCAGCACCCCCCGGTCACCGTGTGCCCCCCACTCCTCACCGGCCCGGGCAAACTCGACGAGCAGCTTGGGCAGCGTGGCGGAGAAGAGGACAGTCTGGTGGCAGTCGGGGAGCCGGGCAATGATCTCCTGGAGCTGTTCGGCAAAGCCCATCTCGAAGAGCCTGCAGGGGAAGGGACAGGGACATGGCAACGCCTGTTCGGACCCTCTGTGCCCAGCCCTGTGTCCTGGTTCGGGTTAGAACAGAACAATTCTATTCTATGACTTTCACTTTTCAGCTAAGGCTGTCTGAAGTTAGCAGCATGTTTTTGTAGAGAGTCTGCTTCTAGCAGTGAGAACGCTCCATGTTTATAGTTAGTACCAAGGATTGGGATGCAAACCAAGGTCACTGCTAGATCTTGTGTACCACACTGGGGGGTGCAGAAAAGTAAAGGCTGCACCTTCAGGGAGGAGTGAACAGGACAGGTGACCCTAAATTAGCCACCGAGGGATTCCATCCCATATACGCCACATTCGGTATAAAGCTGAGGGATCACGAGGGTCTCGGCCCTTCTCTCTTGGCCCTTTCGCCATTTTGCCCTTGGTCTTTCGTTTCCCTGAGCTCGAGCTGCTCTCTCGGCTTCAGGACTCTTCCTCGCTGGGTTTGGCCTTGGCAGCTTCAGCTTTGCCCTGAGGCCTCCGGCCCCGGTCTCAGCCCCCGGCTCAGGCCTTGGCTGGGCCCCAGGTTCTGGGCCGCATCCCTGAATCCAGCTCCCGGTTCCCGGCTGCTGCTGGGCCCTTCCACAGCATCAGTGGGGACGGATTTACCAGCAGGGGGGGTTGGGTTCGATACTGGTTTTGTACGTATTGTATATATTTACTTTTTACTATTATTGTTATTATTACTATTCTTTCTTTTATTAAAGCTGTTCTAGTTTCCTTTCCTAATCGCTAAGTCTCTCTCCTTTATTTTCTTTTTTCCCTGTTTGGGTGGGGCGGGGCAGAGAGTGTTCTGTTGCAGATTTGGGGGTGCCCTGACCCCAAACTGTGACACCCTGTCAGCCCCAAGGACACCTCACTCCCGCCGTTGCTGACCCCACACGCGGGGACACTGCCAGCCCCCAGGGACCCCCCCTGCGCCCCGCTGACCTGTCGGCCTCGTCGAACACCACGTACTCCACGGTGTGCAGCTTCAGCTTCATCTCCACCGCCACGTGCACCAGGCGCCCGGGAGTGGCAATGATTCTGCGGGGACAGAGCCGGTGACGGGACCAGGTGGGGGGATGGTGTCCCCCACACCATCCTGGGTGCAGGTCCCAAATCTGACCCGAAGAAAACCCAACAGAGACCCCCATGACCCCACAGGGAGCACAGGAAGATGCTCCAAGGGAACACCAGGGCACGTCCATCGGGCGGCCTGGCTGTAAACACCAGTGATGGCCCTGGACAGCGGGTGGCTCTCGGAGGCCAATTCCCCACCGTGTCCCCTCCCCGTGCCCCCACTCACATGTCGGGGTTCTCATGCAGGGCAGCGAACTGGTCCTCCATCCTGCAGGAAGGGGAAGAGGCTGGGGCGGCGCGGGGCAGCTCAGCCCCCCGCCAGGATCTGGGGAGGCTTTAGGGGAGCGGGGACGGGTGGGGACACGGGGACAGCGGACAGCTTACTTGTCCCCTCCCAGGATCAGGGCCGTCTTCAAGCCAGTGAACTTGCCCAGCTGAGGGGTGAGAAAGAAACGTGTCGGTGGGGAGGAGTAACACCAAACCCCTCGTCCTCATTGTCCCCCGTTGTTCCCCATACCTCCTTGGTGAACTTGAGGGTCTGCAGGGCCAGCTCGCGGGTGGGCGAGAGGACGAGGGCGCGCGCCCCGGCCTGGCTGGGCGCCTTCAGCCGCTCGAACATGGGGATGAGGAAGCAGGCGGTCTTCCCGCTGCCCGTCCGCGCCATCGCCACCACGTCGCGGCCGCGCAGGATGGCGGGGATGCTCTGCGAGACACCGCGGCGCGGTCACCGGCACCGCCCCGGCACCACCGCCCCAGGACGGGAGGCCCGGCACCCCTCGCGCTCACCTTCCTCTGGATGGGTGTGGGCACCTTGTAGCCCTTCTTCATGATGCCCTTGAACACGGGGTAGCTGAGGCCTGCGGGACGGGGACAGTGAGGGGCCGGTGCCCAGCCCAGGGACGGCTGTCCCTGGCCCCACACGTCCCCATCGACTGGAAGCCCCCGGATTTCTTCTTCTTCTGGTTCTGGGCCCGCACCATGGCCCGCGTGTCGGGCTCGGCCTCGGCGCCATCCTCCTCCTCCTCGGCGGCGGGGAAGGCGGGCAGCGGGGCCGCGGGCACCTGGGCACAGCGGGGACACAGCGGCGCGTCGGCGGCCGGCGGGGTCAGGGAACTCCAGCCTGCACGGCCAGACTGGTGGGGACACCTGCACTGGGGGTACTGGGGATACCGGTACTGGGGACACCAGCACTGGGGGTACTGGGGATACTGGTACTGGGGACACTGGTACTGGGGACACTGGCACTGGGGATACTGGTACTGGGGGCACTGGCACTGGG
>WEIS01081855.1:4190-18023 GCA_013389965.1 Todus mexicanus
TTTTCTTCTTTTTTTTTTTTTCCATAGCTTTAAAGCAAATCTTTTTTTCATGTGAGGACTTCTCCTCTTATTTCACAACAGTTTATTATCTGTAACTGGCTTTGGTGAAGCATCCTGTTGAATGCTTTCTGGGGATCCAAACAGATTATACTAAATAGATTTTTCTCCAATTTGCAAGGTATGGCTTCTCTTTACAAAGCTATGTTGATTCTCCCTCAAGATATTCTTATCCATGTATCAATACTTTAATTTTACTGTTTATTATACTTACTAAGAATTTGCCTAATACAATTTCAGATTTACTTCTCTAGAGTTCCCAGAGCCCTTTTTAAAGATTGTTGTCACGTTTACTACTTTCTACGTTTGATACCGAGACATTTTTAAGTGCATGGTTACACATGGCAGTGAATTGATTTTCCTTTAGAACTTGTGGGAAATGGTATTGCTTTTCTCAGGCTGTCTTCTCAGCAGAGATGCTCCATTTACAGTACCTAAAAATGTAGCCTCAGATTTGTCTGCGATGTCTCGTAATTATGCATTTGAGCAATCCTGCATATTCTGTCTCCTAGTTTTCAACCTTATAGACCTATCCCAGCATGTCACAGCATGGTATCTGGTGCTGTCTTGGTCAGGAAGTGATACTGTAGTGATATCATTACCTGTAACAGATATTCTATGTTATGAGCTGATAAGGCAAATTCATTTATCTGCTTTGACTCTAATAAATCTTTTATAAACTACTGCCCTGTTACTAGTACAGCAGGGTCTGTCTGTCCCACATAATTTATGTCTTGGAACGGCAACATCTCTACAAAAATAATATGTGGCAATAATGAATTTTTGAGTCAGTGGTTTTTAATGAAGAATGTTTCTGAAAATGTAATTAAGGACTTACCTGCATTTTCAGGCATCTACCTATATGAATTTCAAGTTATGAATATAAGGAAGCCATTTTTTTCCGTACCAAATAGAACTTTGATAGTCGTAACTGAGTTTACTGTTATTAAAACCATAAATACAGACAATAGCGTATTTTCTTAATACACAACCAGACAAATAACTCTACCATTACTTAAGAGATTAATGATACATGTTGAGGAAACTTCAGAGAGGTTTATGTGTTCAGTCTCGCTGAGATTTTTTCCTTAATTGTGGACAATCTCAAGCACAAATTAGCTGATTTCCCTCATTTTCACGGCCTGTGCTTTCAAACTAAGGTAAGTGTTGTCCTATCTTCTGTGTATGTTCCTCTGTTCCTAGGACTCTGTAGACAAACTCTTTTCTTCTCAGTTATTTGTTTACCAGTTTGTGAAATCTTCAGAATTCTTCATTTTTATTGCTGTCATGCCTGTGTCACTGATGGTATTAAAAGGTCTTAGGCTAATGGAGTTTATGCATTCCTACATTAGCCTTAGTCCTCATAGGCTTGGTACTACTGAAGTTTCATATGCAGTATTTTAATTCTCCTTAGCAGGACTTTGAGTAAAATTCTCACACAAAAGTACACAGACTACTTGAGATTACACTTTAAAGTAACTCCATTTATATGCATTCTGTTTACTGCACATAGCAATAGTTTCTATAAGATCAAAATATCTGATAGGGTCTTGTTAGACTTACTGGCTTCCTTCTAGGTTTCCTTTAGGTGCTAAGGACACTTCCGAAAATGAAAATTAATTATCCAGTCATTTATTCTCTTTGCCTATTTCTGCTCATGCCTTGTATTCAGCTTAGCAGGTTGACCCTTAACTGAGCAATTTTCCTGTGCGAAAATAAATTGTAGTGAGAGAACCAAATCACGAGAAAACCAAAGTGTGTATCGAGACAACCTCCAGCTAATTACTTAGTGGGGAGTGGGTCAACATTCTGTTTTTTCCTTAGTCGTATAGTTTGCTGTTGATTTTTGCCAAACTTGCTCTGGAGGGAGATGTTTGTTTGGCACATTACAGTGGGTAGATTTGTCTGATACTATCTAAAGAAGATGAAAGTAATACCAAACAGTTCTTCTCAACCTAGTAATTAATTTCAGTCTTGAACTGCAGAGAAATATGTTATGGTTTCACACAATAAGATGGAGAAGAAATGTGGTAACAAGGTGTGGTGTTTGCTTGCTGAACTCTGAATAGCTCGTTTGGCACACAAGGAGGTTTGGAAGAAAAGAATAGATATAGAGATGTGTAGCAATTTCTCCCTCTGAAAGAGGCATGTTCAAAGTTAGAAGCTTCCATTATGTTCAGTAAATTTTGGATCATACCTAGTGGAGCTGATATTTTCCACAAACCTGAAATGTTCTTCATCATCCCACAGCTTCCTCTGCAGAGATGAAGGGAGGATTCAAGATCTCAGTAAACAAAACAAACCCAAACCAAACCAGAACAACAGCAACAACAAAACAGATAATTAAACAAACGATGCAGTTAGAACACAGGCAGCTACTGCCATGTAATAAGTCAGTTCCACAAAGTGTCTACAGCCCGTTCGTGAATCAGTGCACAGATACAATAGCTGCAATATTCATTACCGGCTTATGTGTATGAACAAGCACTAGCCTGACAGCTCAAATGAGTTGAACACTTACAGGAGATAAATTGCCATTTTGTGACATATACCTGTGATACAACAAATAAAGACAAGGAAATGGAGACGCCAGACAAATGCAGTATAAGAGTGCAGAACAGAGAAATAATTTCTGGAGAACAGTGGGTGGCACTGTGCACATGTGCAAAAAAATTCAGACGGCTGCCTAATATGTGCAGTGTTAGAAAAGGAAAATGAAGGTGACACTATATATAGTTCCACATTTTATCCATAAAGGACAGGACTTACACACATTTAATACTAGGTCTTGAACTTCGGTGAATAATAATGATGATGATACTTCACAGCTCCATTCAACCTGCTTTTGGGGCTAGCGAAGCACCCTGCAAGCATAACATCAGCATAACATATATCAATAAGATAGTAAATGTGATTCCTTTCTTGGAAGGAGGGGACACTGAATTGTTTTTATTCTGGTCCCTCGAGGGCTGGGGGAAGCACCCTGGCAGCACGCTCAGCCATGGTAATTTGTTTTAGTGCTGGCTGCGGCACTGAACCACACAGTTACAGATGGACTGGCCGGCTGCCAGAGGGCAGGTGAGAGGGGGAAAAAACGGGTGATAGCACACAGTAACAAGCCTTGCCTTCTCTCTGCTATCGTCAGTGCTCTCTGTGTTGCTGCAGGAAGCATTGCGATTGCTTCTGTGCTTCTTAGAGAGAAGCCTTATGTTTGGATATCAAAGTGACAAAACACCCTATGTAATTCTCCAGTGTGGAGCAAGGTGCAACATTACGAATATCTGTTTCAATAAATAATCTTCTAACAGTACAGAACCTGTATTCTATTACGCTGTATAATGTGCAGAGATATGGAGAAATATTCTGAGGGAGATCTTCAAATAGTAGAAGGAAAAGCTGTATTTGCATAAGCCTCTTCCTGATTCATAGGTATGCATTATTTCTTCTGTCGATCTAATAGAAATTGCAGTTCCCATGTGAATATATTGAAAATTCTGGTGATATCCCTTTGTATGGGCACAATGAAACTGGCCTTTTTCACAAATGGTGAGAAATCCACAATTAAAGTGCATTCAGCTATAAGATTTTTTTTCCCTTCATTTACTAAAAATACATATGCATTAAAAAAAGATCAGTAATTCTGACTAATGTTAGTCAAATAATGAAAGAGTAAGCAACCTAAACCCCACATCTGTTAGTTTAGCTGTGCCAGATATTTAATGCATGACATGCACAACACATTACAAAAAACCCCCACATCAAAAACAACAACAAAAAAGAGACAAGTAATGATTCAAATGGGTTTCCAGACTGCAACACAATGGTCTGATGGAATACATATGCAGATCATGCATCCTTCTCTGCAGCTCTCTTCAACAAAACTACACAGCATTGAAAATGTGAAACATGTCCAGAGCTAATGCAATAAAGATGAACAAATTAAATCTTTTAGTAACTTAAGGAACTGATTCTTCACGGCCGAACACTGTTCCAAACAATTTTTGTGGAGGTGTAACTACACTAATGAGGTTACCTAATTAATGGCGACCTAATGCAGCGAAACTTGAAAAAGGTGTAATTTTCTCTTGTGTACAAGTGGAAATCTTGATATGTATCAGTGTAACATGTTTACAATAAGCATTTGTAGTGGTATAACTGTTGAGAGTGGTAGATTGCCGGTGTTCTTAACAGATGCCAGGGACCTTGAGTTACAAGCAAGGAAACTGCGGAAACCCTCGTTAGTGGAGCCTTAGCCCAGAGGAGATACTAAAGGAAGCGAAATCTAGTGGACTTTAATACTCGAGGGAGTTCTTCTCTGAGGACACACGCACAGGCACAGGGTGCACACATGTCTGGTTGTAGCGATCAGCACAGAAAGCAGGGATGTTCCCAGCGCTCACGCAAACACCAACAACACTCACACAGGCATCCTCAGTGGTAGCTTCTCTCCAACTCACCAGGGCAGGGATTCTTCAGCGGGCACATCCTCTCTGCCTCACTCCACACCCTTCACCCACCAGCACATGAACATCTGCAGGTCCCTCAAAGTCCAGAGCAGTCAGTCCTGATCATGTCTGCCCAGAGTTTCTGCCCAGGTCCTGTTTGTCCAGTCGTATTTCTGCTTTTGGTATTTTGGGTGAATGTGTGTTAATCAAAACTGGACGTGTACTGTCATGAGGGCACACAACATTGTGCTAAAATAGGAGAGGAAAGGGGTTGATGCTTGAGGAATTCTGAAGGGGGTTTTCAGATTAATTTACGTGTTATTTTTCTATAGATTTCTTTTTATACATTGACTGTAGAGAAAACATAAATGGCTCTGTAAAATGACCCAGTTTACTTAAGATGTGTTTTTGTTATACCCATTGAGAATATAGGGAGCCAATACTAGATGTCAAATGCCTTCATCTAGTTGGGATTCAGTATACTTAATTTTCTGCTGAGAACTGAAAAGCATGATGATATAACTTCCTGGTTTTTTGCACAATAGTCTACAAACTAATGAAATTATCCTGGTTTGTGTGTCTTTGCTGCCAAGCTCTTCTTTTGTCCCTCTGAAAAAATAATAACTAACTGGATAAGACTGGACAATAATTAATGGTAAGCTCAAGTCAGCTTCCACCTGACCTGTGTCTTTTGAGTGCTCCTTTGATAAGAACTAACTAAATTACTTCCTTCTGAATAAATTTCCTAACCAGAAAATGATTATGTGGAAAAAAAATATCCACTATGAAATTATGAATTATCAGTTCTGACAAATCTAAACTTCTATGTATTTCCAGGAATGCAAATGAAGCTTCTGTGCTTTTCGTCTCAAGCCTGGAATGAGTTGAATGTTCTTATCATACCAGAGAAGGTCTTTCTGTGAATGCTGGATGATGCGTGGTAGATAGACTTAAGGGTTTTCCAAGCTAATGAGAACTGGGTTTAGTAGAGTAGGTAAGTAGTGAAGAAATTGTCCTGGGAAGTCGGCAAACTAGTCTGCTGCTTCAAATAATAAATCTATTTTGGATATATAAATCCAAACTTAAGAGGATGTAGGCTGATGTGATCTCATTTTTTATTAACTTCTCCTTAGGAAATTCATTTGTTGTTTTTTTTCACCAGTGACATTGACATGAGTCTTATTTAGCTAGCTGCAGTCAGAGAAATATATACCCAGAAGATTACTCATTCCTGAAGTTTTCTGACTAGTTTCAGTTTAAACCGAATTTCATTTCTATCAAATAATTCATTATCCATGTCTCTGATGCATCTGGGTTAGAAAATAGCAAGTACTGCATTCTAGGAAATTTACATTAAGAGGAAAGAAAAAGATTATTGTTTTTTGATTCCACATGTTCTTTTGTATTCTAAAAGCTTTCTGAAAGTTGTCAGGAAGTTCTCTAAGATCATTGATTGAAGGGTGTTGTAAAAACACGCAAATACATGGTAGGTACAGAATGATGTTACCTGCTTTCTCCCAGCTTTGCAGAAAACTACTTTGCAATTGATTAAATATTTCAGCTTTGGTTTAGCATTTAATCTGTCTCAGCTGTCAGTAGTTTTGAGTGTAGCTGAAAGAAATTTTCTCACTTAATTAATAAGTTTCTATGTAACAACTGTAATCACCTGAAAAGGAAAAATCTTTAGCCTGATTGAATTTGAGGATACAGTTAATGAGAAAGCACTACGCATATGGTGCCTCTTAAGGGGCAGTACTAGGCAAATCTTTTTTAGAGTAGATCTTAGCAAGGGACAATAGCAATGAAATCTCAGAGACCCATAGTAGGATTCTTAAGCATCCTACCCCAGATACAGTCCTGCAATTTAAAATCTAAGACTTTCTCATCTGTGTTAAAAGTAGTCACCAGTTCCGATAGCTTCAGAGATACCTTATAGGTATTCTCAACATGTTTTCATATGAAGAAGTACAAATAACTCACAATCTCTTGGAAGGGTTCTGCTCATGCAATTGCAGCTTTCTGAGGTACCTTGTCTTAGCTGTTCCCATTGATTACCCTGGTAGTTAGCAAAGATTGATGATAACCACCTAACTTGAACAATCATCTTAAACCAAGACACCCTTCCAATAGCATTTACTTCCTTCAGTTGTCTTTAGAGGGAATCTAAAGGACAGTCATAAATTAGATGCCTTGCCTTCCACAGCTAAGTGAGATGGGAAGGCTTAAGTGGTAAATGTTGATTTAGCTTAAAAGCTTTTGAAAAGAATGTTCTTCAAATGTGCAGCATCAGACAGCTTTAGCATTACTACAAGCACTATGTGTAATACATCTTTAATCTGCTCTGCAGATTAGTTACACTCCAGATTTCATCAGCTGAAGGTTTTTTGACCCAGAAGACATGCGACTTCCTGATGCACTGTTTCAAATTGATACACCAACAAGTAACATGTCTTTGTACATGGAGAACTCTGCGTACTTTGCCTCAGAATACATTAGTCTCATTTGGTTCTTGCTGTCAAAAGAAGCCTAGACTTGCAATCACTGTAAATGTTTTGCTTCATACAAATTCGTGAAAAATGAGCCTTTGATATGACCTGGAATCATAGTTCCTATCTGCAAAACCAAAATTATCAGTTCCTAAAGCATTCCCAATAGATGAATCTTTTACTTGTGGTTAAAATCTAGCTGTAAGAACTCCATGTTGCCCTTAAGCGATACATCCCATTGCTTCCACCTTCTGTCCTAAAAAGCTTTTTCCAAATGAATAACTTAAATTCTCTTGTTATGATAATTAAATTAGTTACGTGTTTAGACATGTGGACACATTGCTTTCTTCCTTTTTCTGATCTCTTCTGCTTACCGAGAATATTATCAAATATGAGAGGAAATTACCTATCAAAATATATTATCTGACCTATTATGCTCACCCTACACTGAACATTTTCTTGAACACCATCTTCAGTTAGTTTTCGCAGCTGTATCACGAATGCTGTTGTGAAACACAGGCATGTGTCAGGAAGGTCAATCTTATTTTAGGAAGGAAAATTCTACTTGGTGCTTTCCACGTGGATTAGTTTGAAATTTCACTCGAGAACAGTTAAGTTATTTTAATTACTGTGGCTACTTCAGTTTATTCTGGATGGTAGCAGATGTTTAAGTGTTCTGCATGAAAACAATCATCAATGTATTCAGATAGCAAATTAATATCACTTCTTGATATCTAAACTTGATTTCATGAACTCTTAGCATCCTTCTTGTTCGAGAGTAAGTATTTTTGAGTATTACATTTTATATGTGTAATTTCCTAAATGGCAAACAGTGCTAGAATCTGTGCATTGACAAGGGTAATTGAAGCAAACTTACCACCGTCTAAATTTGTATTTTGCTTCCTTTTCTATGCCAAGAACTACTCAAAATATAGTCAGGAGGTTTCCAGCTTTTATCAGCAGTCCTCTCTAAATAGGGAAATTTCAGCTGGCTGGGGATTAGCAAATGTGACATCCATCTACAAGAAGGGCTGGAAGGAGGATCTGGGGAAGTACAGGCCTGTCAGTCTGACCTTGGTGCCAATGAAGGTTATGGAACAAATCATGTTGAATGTCATCATGTCACACATACAGGACAACCAGGTGATCAGGCCCAGTCAATGTGGGTTTATAAAAGGCAGGTCCTGCTTGTTGAAATTGTTTGTTTGGATTTCAGTAAAGCTTTTGACACTGTTTTCCACAGCATTCTCTTGGAGAAACTGGGTGCTCATGGCTTGGATGGGTGTAGCCTTTGCTGGATAAAAGATTGTCTGGATGGCTGGGCTCACAGAGTGATGGTGAATGGAGTAAAATCCAGTTGGTGGTCAGTCACAAGTGGTGTTCCCCAAGACTCCATATTAGGGCTTGTTTTGTTTAATATCTTTATCAATGATCTGAATGAGGAGATTGAGGTCACCCTCAGCAAGTTTGCGAATCACACCAAGTTAGGCAGATGTGTGGATCTCTTTGCAGGCGTGGAGGCTCTACAGAGGGACCTGGACAGGCTGGATTGATGGGCTGAGGCCAATTGTATGAGTTTCAACAAGGCCAAGTGCTGGGACCTGCACTTGGGTCACAACAACCCCCTGCAGTGCTCCAGGCTTGGGGAAGACTGGCTGGAAATCTACCCAGATCAACAGCTAGCTGAATACGAGCCAGCAGTGTGCCCAGGACGCCAAGAAGGCCAACAGCATCTTGGCTTATATCAGAAATAGTGTGGCCATCAGGACTAGGAAAACAATTGTACCTTTGTGCTTGGCACTGGCGAGAATTCACCTTGAATACTGGGTTCAGTTTGGGGCCCCTTGCTACAAGGACATTGGGGTTCTTGACTGTGTCCAAAGAAGGACAACAAAACTGATGAAAAGTTTAGAGTACATGTCTTATGAGGAGTAGCTGAGGGAACTGGTGTTGTTTAGCATGAAGAAAAGGAGGCTGAGGGAAGACCTTTGCACTCTCTACAACTACCTGAAAGGAGCTTGTAGTGAGGTGGGGGTTGGTCTGTTCTCCCAAGTAATAAGTGATAGTATAAAAGAAAAATGTCCTCAAGTTGCACCAGGGAGGTTTAAATTGGATATTTCTTCCCTGAAAGGGTTATTATGCATTGGAACAGGCTGCCCCAGGATGTGGTACAGTCACCATCCCTGGAGGTATTTAAATGATGGATAGATACTGCAGTTACGATTTAGTGGTGACCTGGCACTACTGGGTTAATGGTTGGACTAGATGATCTTGAAGATGTCTTCAAACCAGAACTTTTCTAGGATTCTATGAATACTGAGGCTTCATGCTTCCTGATCATGGAGGACGTTCTTTCAGTGAAAGACAATTGAATTCCTCAAGTGAAATTCTCCTAAAATTATGTAACAACATTTCTGACATTGTCTACAGCATGTGACACTTCAGCTCCTAACTGAAGGCATACAGAAACAGTGATACTGAACTGAGACAATTTAGGAAGCTGCTGTTGTATTCCAATATGGAGATTTGCACACTATACATCAATATGCTTAAGATGCTTTCAACCACTGACCATCAAATGGTCATCAAATCATGACACGGATAAACCTACAGCTCGTCAAAGTCACCAGCATGCATGAGCTCCACTAGTGTTTGCATAACTGTGATTCTGAGCCCGTCTTGAAACAGATTCTAGAATATTTTTCAGTAAGTGTTGTTTTATGGTGATGCAAAAATGTCAGTTATTGCATTCAGACTTCACCTTTACAAAGATGCTGAATATTTTCTAAGATTCTTGGAATAGAAGTTTGTTAAATTATTTTGAGGGAAAATCCTTATAGAACATTCTGTAATTCTTATTAGGACTGCATAAAACCACTATAGATGGTGGATTATAATCTGTACCATTGTCAAAAGTTTGGACTGATCTCTTCTAATTCAAGCTACATTTGTCTTTCAGCATTCAAGAAAAAAACATCTGTGAGAATAACAAAAGGAGTAGGTTATAGTAGCAATTGCTGCGGATATCAGTAAGTACCAGTGTAATTACAATAATCAAACTAAAGAAAACCATTCATGCTGTTAGTGAAATAATTTGCATTCTCTTATGTGAGTAACTAATGGAAAGAGACGCAATGGTATCAAACACTCCAGAAAATAGTATCCTGAAAATCTGTGCTAACATTACACGCTTGTTTGAAATGACACCATACCGTAGTCAAACGTCTGATGTGTGGTTGTCTGAGTTCCTGTAGGCAGTTGGGATGCACTCAGTTGCCTGCTCACAAAGCAAACAAGAGCTTTTTTACAAGATTAAAGTTTGGAACTTGTCCTCAAATCCCTAAAAACTGCTGGGTCATATTTACATAAATATACCGACATTGCCTTTACCGTTCTTGAGATCTTTTCTTTCTAACTAGAATCAAAGGGTTTCAACCATAGCAGAAGTGGTGGTTTTGCTTGGTGTATTGCTACCTGCAGGTAACTTAATAGCCTTTTGTATTTCTTCGAGCCTGTCTTTTTCTAAAATTGTTAGTTTGAAACCTGCAGTGTTAGTATTGAATAGAGAGTCAGGACTTGGCTGAAGAGCTGCCTTGAGTGTGAATGCTGGTTGATGAAATAAACTGCCGTGCAGAAACTTCCTGAAGCACAAAGTTCTGATCCATGAGGCCAGGGACTAAGCATTCTCCTTCACATTTATTTGTAGTTGGCAGTGAAATAGCGTCAAATATATGAGTTGAATTGCGGGGTGAATTTGTTATTATTAGCCAAAATGCATTAAGAACTTTAAAAAGAGAATGGAAAGGACTCCGACAGAAAAAGTACATTTCCATGCTGCCGTATGTTGCCATGGATCTTGTTTCAAATGCCATCTAGGACACATGAATTGAATTCACTGAGACCTCTCAGATGTGGCTTTAGGCAGCTACTGTCAAGGGAAAGTACAGGACTATTGATTTTGAACAGAAAAATGCACTTTTCTGCAAAAAGAAAGAAATCTTGGAGGACAAGGCACTCCTATGCTTAGCATTTTCTATCACTGCAGGAAAATTCGTGGTTGAGTATACTCCCTTGTTTTCTCCCATTCTTAGGTGAGTAGTTTTTTCCAGCCCTCCCTAGGAAGCTTCAGCACCTCTTTCAGGACCCAGATTCCATTTCAGGATCCAAACCATTAACTCAGTCTAGGTCTTTGTTTTCTTAGTACACAGAGTCACACAGAATCACAGAGTCACACACAGAATCACACAGAATGTTACAGCTTGGAAGGGACCTTGAAAGACTTTTGGTCCAACTCCACTGCCAGAGGTATTTCCTGCCCATTCTATTGTATGGACTTAAGGACAGATCTTTTTAGTAGTCATTTTAATAACCACTGCTTTGCTAATGAAGGCTACATTATGCCTTTGCTAAAGTGAAGTGATACTGTTTTCAGCTAGCTATATTCCTTATTATAGAGCTGTTAGAGAATTTCAAGAGGCATTATTATTACTTAGTGAGTATTATCCATGTTATTCCCTGATTCATTGAAGAAATATCCATAAGACAGAAGTTTATTTCCATAAAAGTTGGTAATACAGATAAATGATCTGGAAGAAGGGAAAAATAGAAGATACTGACAATTTTCTTATTCCCATTCTAGAAAAGGATACCTGCAGCGGCTAGAGATTAAAGATTTTGGTTTATGTCAAAGTTCAAATCACAGCTATATGAGTTAAATCATAGGCTTCTACCTGTACTGTAAAATCAAGATAAATTTATGTTTTAATTGTCCAGTCTTGTGATTTTATAAGTTTGGCATTTATTCAATTAAACCTTGCTGTTCAGATGAGACTGTGCCAGGATTTTCCCAGCAGTATAAAAATGAAGAGAAGAATTAACATGAGAGAATTAAAGAATAGGGTTTTTTATACATCCATAGCAACTTGGATCTGTTCCATTAAGGAATTAGTTTGTCTTTCTAGCCTAAGATTACAAGTAATTTGAATTTGTTTTAATGTACACAGGAAACGAAGAAGTTAAAAATATCTGTGATTTATGGAATGTATCATTTGACATAATAATCATGACATGGCACAGTACCTCCACTGCATGTAAATGGAGTAGCAATAATATTCTAAAGTAAAATCCTCAACTTAGAAAATGCCAGAGCACAATACTTACATATATGTGTACAGTTTCATAAAGATGGGCTGTTTTCTTCCTTGAATTTAAGGCTAGGTTTCTGTTACTAATTTATCCTACAAGTTCAATGAATTTAAATACTGCACTATGTAGGTCAAGGACAATGCAATTTGCTTTCATTGGTGACTTTTCCCAAGGAAACAGGAAAAATAAAAAAGTAAAATTAAAAAAAACCCAGGCCTCTGGATACAATTTTAAGTCATGCAAATGCCTGTTTTTTGAATGCTTAATTGATTATATCGGTGCTTCTCTACACTGAGGAAAACTACCTGAAGCAATGAAATGTCTCTGCCATTCCTATCAAAACACATGGTTTGAAAACTGGAGCACATTCTTGGGGAAGTTTAGAGAAGCACAGTCTGAAAACGGTCTGAGCTCCTTTCCAGAGGCAAAAGCCTTTGAGGATGCATGGAGAAGTGTTTGCAGTGAACCCAGCAAAAATATTAGATGAAAGTCTAGCAGAAGGTTTTTATTCACTGCTGCTGTTATTTTTGTAAGGATGAAGAAAACTGGTGTATTACAAAGATTTTAGAATGTAATGACAATGTATTAAATAGTGAGTATTGTGCCATCTGCCTAATTTCAGTCAGTCACTAAGATAAAGCATAGATTAAAAAGATTAGAAGAGGAAAAAATGTCTTAGAAATACAGGGTTTGACTTGAACAAAAAATGAAAAAAGCTCATTTATATTGAAAATTAGAATGATTACAAGAAACTAATTTAAATTCAGGAGGTGAAAATTGTTGTCACTTAATGATCCCACTTTCTTTTAGGTATTGTAACATGTTTTAAGGATAATGATCAGGTTTTGAGATTGAAGAGAAATCAAGAAAAATACTGATGAAGTGATTTTTTTTTTTCTTCAATTTCTAGTATACCATTTCAATGTTATCGAAGTTTGGGAAGACGATAACATTTTACTCTTAGTGCAACAATACATTTTGTCTTTATGTGTGCTGCCTATTCATTAGCTGAAATGTTGGCTTGTCCTGGCAACTTAAGTGGATTGTTTAGTATGATTAAAAAGTTTTTGATGAAAACATGGGTTTTTTTGTGGTTTCTATTACACAGTCAATTTTCCATCATACCCGAATTATAGGATTTTACTAAAGTCTCTATGCATTACTGGCTGCCTTTCCAGCATTTGTTTCATGTGGTTTGGTAGCCTCGTTAATACAATTTTTGCTCCATTCCTACTACCTTGTGTCGACATTGCAGGGTCTCAGGACTTGTCTGGGTTTCTGGTGTCATTTGTTGAGGAGTTATTTTCTCCTTTGATAACTTTGCATCATGTCAAAGGCACCACTTTTGCCACTCTTAATTCTTTAAGAAACAAGCAGAATACCCTTCTGCAATCTATAAAACAGCTCATGGATAAAACTGATCAATCTAATGAGGCATAACATTTTTAGGAGTTTTTAATGATGATCAGTTTTGTCAAAATATTTAATTTTGTACTTCTAGTTTGTCTTTTCATGCTGAAAGTCTCAGGATAGACATATAGTTAGTTATTAAGTGATTTCATTACCTTAATTAACTATTATATTTAATCGTGCTTACACAAAGCTCAATAGTTGACTCAAGAAAAACAAACCTTCTTTAATAGATAAGGGGATGTTGACATAGTTGTGTATTAATAATGTTAATTATATTTTGCCCAGCA